>JBAJHW010000105.1:0-85966 GCA_037013535.1 Intellagama lesueurii | reverse complement strand
CCTTACCTCACCAAAGACCACAGCAGGAGGATGCCCTGGTGCAGTTCTGAGGGGCTTTGAGGCACTTCTCCACATCTTCCCAAAGAAATGACAATAGGCAGCATCGAAGAAAGAAAGGCGCAGCTGAAATTCTACATCCATCATATTGTCCAATGCTTTCTGCCAAAGGAAGACCAAACATGAGTGAGCTAAATTAACATTATCTCAGCATCCACAGTGGCTTGGTGGGGGCACATCCCAAAGAAAGGGGGAATTATCTGCAACTGTCTGAACAAATCTCTTTGCTACAGCCCTTTCAATATCCTGAAGAGTTTAGAATCCAGATGTTAAATAGTCTCTTATTCCCAACCACTGATGTTTTATCTCTAATCAGACAACTGCAAAAGAAGCTATGAGCCAGATGGGGAATCTCCACAGGCCACATCTCATCCATGGTTGGAAGACTCCTGGTCACTGCCTTAGGAGGGAGTTCTCAGTCTATATCAAAAGTCATGGTGGAATATCCTGTTCTTGGATACTGTGTTTAGGCTGCTGGTAGCTTTCTAGGTCATCCAGAATACTTTGAAATGAGCCTAGATTATGGCACGGAAATGAGCAGATACCGGAAGTGCTGATGTCACATGCTCCCAATGAACAACTCCCATAAGAAGAGAAGCTACTATTTTTTGAGGAAATGGACACGAAATGAGTAATTTAAACACAAATGGCATCACACTGCTTCTTTGCCTTAAAACAGAAATGGTGAGCACTGTTACAATCACACAGGAGACCTAGTCTGGTATGTCAACCATGGGCACCTCTGATTTAACACTGTCAGCTCCCAATTAGTCCTCACTTGTAATACCACTGGCAAGCGCAGGATTAGAGCAGAAAGATATTACCAAGCATGCTATTAAAGATTCAGTTGTTCTGCATTATTTAACAGCCCAGCATTTTAACCCACTGAATGCTTTAGGCTAGCGACTGGCAGGACGATGCTTTCACATCTTGTTTGCAGATCAGGATTTGGGAGTGAGAAGTCAATCACCCCCTGCAGAAGGGTGCAGAAAAAGAGGACTGCTCAAAATGTTCAGTGTTACATGTGTCCACCCCAGAAGAGACTCGCTTAACTAAAGGAACGTTCTCCCTAAAACAGGTCACCCCATCACTGCCATCCCTACCTTTTCTAGACGGATCGAGAAAGAGAGATAGATTATGGGAAGGAAAAGCCAATAGATAAAGGCATGTGTATATACATGTGGTGGCGGGGGAGGGGGGACTGTGGCGTGTGTTCATAATCTGAAAGCATTTATATTCTAACTTTGTATAGTGCAGTCCATATACTAGGCAACATAAATACAGGAAATGCCATTGAATCTAAATAAAAATCTCAATAGAAATCACTACATTCAAACAAGCTCCTTAAGCCAAGAAACCTCTACAGGAGGTGATATTCCTTGTTTGAATCCCTGATGGAAAATCATCAGCTACATTAAGAATGGGAATGTTTTGGGGGACCTAGAGCACAGGAATGACTGTGGGCCGTTCTATCCTCCCCAAACAAGATTTTTCTTATCACTTCCTATTTTCACAGTTCCTCTCTGGGTTTGGTTGTTTGTTTTATTTTCCTTAACGTTGAGTAATTTGAAGGTACCTGCATCCCATTTTAGAATAAAATCACCAATCCGTGGTGCTTCCAGGACAAGAAAATGACATTTACAAAGTATTCCATTTATGTTTCCAGCACATTGTGGAGTGGGGGGGGGGGCGGCAGCTCTGGGGCCAGATGAGGCCTATAAACCACACCTTCTCCATCTTGACTTTCTGTAAAGACGTATTTCTGCCAAAAGAAATGGCCCCTGGGTACCATGGCTCAGTTCCTAACATCCCAACACAGCTACTGCTGCCAGCAGGGAGATCCAATTGTGACAGCATGCTGCTCAGAGTTTTATTTGGAAAAGGGAGTTCTACATGTCTCTACATAGAAATATTACTGGATGGATAGATACCCGATTCCCATCTCTGTCCCAAACCACAAAAATACCCCAAAGGTCACCTAGTCCAACCACTGGGGAACGTAGGAAACCCACAGCTAAAGCACTCCTGACAGATGGCCACCCATTCTCTGCCTAAAGCCTTTCAATGAAGGAGAGTCCTCCACCTTCCAAGATAATCCATTCTACTATCAAAAAGCTCCAGCTATTGCAAGGTTCCTCCTAATACAGAGGAAATCTCCTTTCTTGTAACTGCTTGCAATCTGAATCCAACTTAAAATATTGAAATGTACTTTGGGATATGCACAATTTCAGTTTTACCTGCTTCAAGATATTCCCCTCCAGCTGCTTCAGGACACACTGAAATGCTGTTGATTCTCGGGGCGACAATTTTCGTCTCCTCTGGTTGTGTGGTGGGACAGCCAAATTTTGTACAAAGGTCCTTTGCCATTCTCCCATCTTGCTGCCTAAAACAAGGATACCATTTCACTTCAGCCACTGACATCCAGGTACCAGTAAACCGATGGATTTATTGCAGTTAATAGGCTGTGGTATTTGACCCTGGTAACACTCTGGCCCCTGACCTACTGGAATGTGGATATGCATTAACTTAACAACGTTAAGTTAAATTTAGTCAACCTAATAAATAATACATTAAATCCTTTCTCATTGGTATAAATTGAAAGTATATGTTTGCTTTTTAAATATGCAGGACTATTTAGAAATACATTTCACACAAACATCACTACCATCTGTTGTCTGAAAACAGTAATTTTAGAACAATCCAGCACATTTAGAAATTTCTACTCCCCCCCACAAGATCATTCCCAATGGATGTTAAGGAATATTATGAAGTTCTGATGATATATTGTAGAACAGTTGGGTGTTATACCCCTCTCTTTATTCAAAAGAAATAATACTATCTTGGCTTTTAAACTGGAGGAGAACAAGCAGTTTGGGACTTGAATCAATACGGGGCGAGAGGAGGTGCCTTTGGGAAGTTTAATAAGGGGGAACCACTTGTCAATTTAGTGGGACCCAATTTAACCAGTAAGACAGCTGAGATGACAGAATGAGCATGGCTATAATCGTATTATTTGTGTCCAGAAGCCAGCCCAGAATCAGGTGCAATGGGCTGAAGTTCCCATGTGTGAATGAGTCAGCACAGAAAGGCTTTTCTGCCTGACTGAGAGCTGAAGACTGAGACATTACCCCTTTTAGCCAGCTCACAGGAAAGAACAGTCCTGCTTCTTTCATGGTCTATAGGTTGAAACTGGAAAACAGAAACAACAGAAACAAGAGTTCATTCCAAGGCCTTCGAAGCTTGTGGAACATCTCATCTTGCCATGACACTGCAAAGCTAAGCTGCTTAAGCTTTGCTGAAAGAATATATGGGCAATGGTCACTTGAGCGATGTAAAGCAATCTCCTTCTTCTAGGGAAGAGATGACAGAATCTGTTAATGTACATTTGACCCGTCTTGCGATTCTTCTCTTCCACTGCAATGTAAAAATAGACGAGCCAGGTTACCTTTCTTTTTTGCTGTTCATCTTCTTGTATCTTTAGGATAATGCATAAGGAGAATCAAACTACGTAAGACACGCGGTAGTGACAAATGTCTGCCTTAGCATGGGGTTTTCCACATTTACATGTCTTGCATGTAGTGTGCCTTGTTTTGTGATTAGTCACTGAAAAGTAAACATGGGCTTAATTTGCAAGTTTGATTGCTGGGGCAAGTGTCACTGAGAAAATTTTATCATGGGCAGGACACCAGGTTGATGGCAGAGAATACAGTCCCTTTAACATATAGTTTGACCTATGTGCACATGTGAGCACAGAGACATATATGGATTGTTACAAAACAATTCTGAGCAAACTGAATTAATTAATTGATTGATTTGTATGCCACTTCAATTAGTGACAAAACACTATTCTGGGCAGTTTACAATAAATACAACTGATTCTTACTCTCAGTTAAGTTTGATTAGGACTGCAACCTATAACCCTAGCAAGGTGGAAGCTGCTTACTACTGCATAACTTGGTGAAGCTCAGCAGCCAAGTCAGGGAAAAACATGACACTAAGGAAAACACTAAAGGAGCACCCTGGCTAGCCATAACCACAGCATCTGCAGCGACATTACTGATCCTTGCTAATCAGAGTCACAAAACTCTGTAGAGCCCTAAGAATCATCTAATCCAAACCACTGCAGGAATGACAGCCAAGCCACTACCCACCTCATCCTAATGTGAAGGAAGTTAATTCATGAAAAGAAAGCACCTCCAAGATGTTATCCTAGCCGGGGGGGGGGGGGGGGGACGGACTACAACAGACTATACTAGAAACAGAAAATCAGCATTGCTAAAAAGAGCAATGGTGAGTCTCCAAAACTGCCATTTCTTTCTAAATCTTGCATCCAAAAACATTTTCTGTGCATTCATCTTAATGCTGGCCCTGCACTCAACATACAGCCCTCAGCAGGCTGCTGCTACTTACACAAAGACCCAACTCTGCAATGTTGGTAATTTTTGCAAACTTGCAAGGCCTGTATGAAGATTTGGCTTAAGCTCCTCACCTGCATTGGTCTCCAGTCTCAATAATGCATACCAGGTCAGCATGTTCAGTCAAATCTCTTGCCCTTTCTTTAGAGACTGGCTGTCTAACAGGGGTTTTAAAATGCAATGGTTGTTGCTTTTAAATCTGTTTTAGTATCGCTTTTACCTAACATTTTTAATATGTTCCTTTAATTATTTTTAATGTTTGAATAATTTACTGTTTATAGCTCTTCAAATTGTGTTTTTAATGATGTAAGCCACCTCGGTTCCTTTTATAGGAGAAAGGTAGGGTAAAAAGACTTTCAAAAAAAGTCTTTTTAATAGTCTTTTCAATAAAAGACTTGCAATTCTTGAACGCCAGGCAGTAGCAGTTTGCCAACCTGGTGTTCAACTGCCGCTAACAGGCCAGTTCCAATGTTCTCTCTGGTGTTGTTATTGGACGTGGTTGTTCATTTCTGTGAAGAAAAAAATACACATGCATCCACTCATAGGAAAGCATTTTTGGTGACTGGAAGAAATATCCAAAATCTACAGTTATGGTGATGCTTTTATTAACACTTACCAACACCAAAGCAGGAAAAAAGCTTTTGGGTTCCACAATACATTGCTTAACCATCCCAGCACGAGCTTTGAAATATACTCTCGAGACTCAACAGGGTGCCATTCCTGTTCTCTGTTCATTTTTTAGAGACTACTGTACAGAAAGCGCTTTTTATCCTGCCAAACATTTGGAAGAATAACTGGGAAAAATAATTTCAACATGTTCTTTTTGGGAATGGGGGGGGGGGCATTTTTATTATGTTTTATAAACATAACAAAAAATAAGCAAAAGCTTTTTTCAGGTAGGCTTTCCTTTAAAATGCAGGTTGTCCAAAGGGATTTTTAAAAGGGACTGTTTTATTCTGTTGTTTTATTTGTTTTTAGATATTGTTTCTTATTAGGAGTAGAAATATTTTAAATAAAATAAAAATTGGCCATCCTGAGAGCTACCAACATGGGCCAAATACGATACTCCTTTCCAGAGAATTAACTACTGTATATAAAGGTATTTTGTGATTTCCACTGAGCTAGCAACATTTCAGCCTGTATTTTGCCAAGCCTTTTAAAGCCCAAAAGTTATGAAAACAGCTTTTAATTTTAAACCTTTTAAATATTTTTCTTCTGTTCTCTTTAGGTTAATTTCATCAACCACCTTGGGTACTTTTTAAAGAAGAAAGGGGGGAGAAGAGAAATATTTTAAATAGACTACTACGACTACTACTATCACCACCACCACCAATAATAATGATTTGGCCGTCCTGAGAGCTACCAACAGGGACCAAATAAAATACCTCTTCCCACAGGACCAATTCTATAAAAGTCTGTGGGAATTCCTGCCTTAATTTCGTCCCCTTGGGAGCAACAACGCATTAAAAAGGGCGGGAAAGGGCGAACTCTCCACATGCTCAGAGGCACCTTTCCTCACAAGCGCTACTCAACCGAAGCCACCCTCCTTCTTCAGAGGAAAGCCTAACCACCCTCCCCAACGGGCGCTGAGTATTAATTGAAGAATTAAAAGGCCAAAAATAAGGGAGGCTGAGAACTTTCCAGAAAAGGCGGGAAAACGTGGCCCCGCGGCTCCTGAGGGGATTCTGCAGCCACCCAATCAGCGCCACGGACACAAAAGAAAGGGGCGCCAAAGCGGTCGAGGGAGGGGGAAAGAGGCAGCCAATCCGCGCTCTCCTCTCATGGCTTCTCCCAATAAGAAGGGCGGGGGGGGTGCGCTCCCCAATTCTTCTCCCTCCCCCACTTTTACCTGCCACTCTCCCGCCCGCCTTCTCTCGGCTCACCACCGCCATCTTGTTGGGATCGAACCTTCCCCTCCAGGAGGGGGAGAAGAGCAGCGGGAAAAAAGTTCCCCCTCAGGCACCGCCTTCTCCGACATAGATAAACCTCAATATTAGCTTTGGGAGTCCGTCTCTTTACTTCTTCGCCTCTCTTTGCCTCTTCCCGCCCTGGCTTCCTCCTCGTCTTTCTCGCTCTTTTTCTCTTCCCCCCCCCAGAAACTTCGCAATTGGTACAACCCATGCTAGAGTGGCGGCAGCTGTCGTAGCATCGGCGTTGCCCTGGAAACGGATTAGGGGGCGTGGCCTCGGGAGGGCAAAAAAAGCCCGCGCGCGGGAACAAGGACGGAGAGATACAGCTGAGTTGCCAAGTTTTTCTATCCTTGCTGCTCCTGTGCATTAGGAGGGTGTCTTTTCTCTTTAGCAAAGCGGATGCTGGTGTACAATCTTTCCTTTCCACCATTATTACTTATGACCGTTAAAACCACAGCAAGCACATTTGCGTAGTGCTGTAATACCGAATAAGCTTTATTAAGCATCCGATTTTGTTTTGTCAACTGTGGCTCCAAACCTGTATCCCATTGAGAAGGACCAAGGGCCCTGTAATGTACCTGGTGCTTCCCTTCTTCAAACCTCATAACAACCTTGTGAGCTACATAAGGCAGAGAAGATGATGAGTACCCCAGTACCACCCATTAAATACCATGGGCCAGTGAGGACCTGAACCCAGATCTCCAGTGTGCAACTCTAACCACTGTATCCTATTGCCTCCAGGTACCTAATTCAGTTTCTGCTGTGAGGAAGTAGTTAGGGTATATCCACATTCTTCAATTTATACTCAGAGATTGGTACCCACTGAGGCGGTTGTTCTCAGACCTACCTGGCAGGGTTATTGTGATGATAAAAATACAAAGAGAACCTTGCTTTGATAACAGGAAAGACATGTTACTGTATTAACAAAGCTGATGTCGGTCCAACCCACTTTTCTCATGGTTTCTCAGCGCAATCTTCAATGTGATAACAATGTGATAACACCCTAAAAGATTGATGTGAAGATTAGAATGAAGAGATTCAGGAGAAAACCTTGAGCTTAAAGGTTAAAAGTCATAAATGCAGCTGCACCTCCAAAAGGAAGAAAATTCAAACCGGATATCACTCCCATCCTCTCTCAAAATATGAGCACATTTACACATTTATTGTGCCTTGACTTCTATCCCAGATAAACACAAGAGGTGAGTTCTGCTCTTTGAGCAGAGCAATAAACTGATGCTGAGCAATGGACAACCTTCAGCTAGTGATTTTCAGCAGAAGCAAGTTTAGCCAGGCTAAGATACGCATGTTTACCCAGAACCCAGTGTCTCAGCAATGGGAATTTTGGATTGGGATTTGTGAAACTCAAGCTCAGGTCTGTGCTGAGCCAGGAGACTCACTGGATGACCACACTTTTCAGCATGACCTACCTCACAGGATTGATGTTGCAAAGCTAAACTTGGGAGAAGATGAGCCATGAACAAAAGTGTCTGCAGAAACTTTTTCTGGAGCTGGGGGCAAAGCTGCATGGAGGTACGTTACCACAACATACGTATGTAGCTGGCACCACTACAACACTCTGTTCACATTGAAACAATAATGCACAATAAATTCAGCAATAAAGCATGCATGTCAATAAATTCATTAAGTAATCTAAGAACATTATAATTAATATAAATTATAAAATAAATAGCATAATTTAGTACAGCTGGCTGCAAGTCTCAGTGATTTAGGTATCTGGCTGCAGAGCCAGAGGTTGGGGTTTGATTTTGCCTCCAGGGAGAAGATTCACCCTCTGTGACCTTGGACCAATCCCAGAAGAAGGGAATGGAAATCAATTTCAGAGTTCTCTTTACCTAAAAAAACCCCTGAAAAGGGTTGCCATATGTCTGAATTGACTTGATATCACATAATGTAGTAGTAGTAGTACCACCAGAAAATGAGTAAAATAAATTTAAGTTTAACTGTTTTCTAAACATGTTAGTGCTTTTTATGTGATTATTTAATACTGTAATTTCTTGTGGTTTTAGCTGGCTCTGTTTTTAAAACTGTAAGCAACCTTTTGTCCTGCAAAGAAAAAAGAAGGAATTGAAATAAAATAAGGATTGAAGTGGGAAAAGAAGCGAGCCTCTTGCCCCCTTCTACCAAAGACATCCATGTTCTTTTGAGCACATGGGTGGAAAGATGGGATAGAAATGTAACTGATAAAGAATATATATCATCTGTTTAATTATTTTCAGTGAGATTGCTGTGTTTGTCTGTTTCAATATATATAACAAAAATAAAAACAATCTCTGTAGCACTGGAAAGACCAACGGGTGTGTTTCAGTGTGAGGTTTTGTAAATGACAGTCCTTGTCCTCAGATGAAAAGGGGCAGGCAACATAGCCAGGCCGAAGATTTATAGATACAGAGAAGGATGTTATTGAAGGGTGCGGACCGCAGCTCGCCAATGCACCTTTTTGGAACTCCAGCTTTTAGGGAGACCAAAGGAAGCGAGAAAAAGAGGGTGACGATTGCATTGCCGGTGGGTTTTTGAATGCCCATGGCATTTTTAACCCCAGCAACGATCAGTCAAAGTGCTGGTTGCATTGGCATCCTGTTACCAGAATTTAAACCTGCAACAATTTAATCTAATTGCGGCAGTTTGGGTCCCCCCCCCCCCAATTTCTCTCTTTTTTGGGTGCTGTGGAGGTTTTGGTTTCCTGGGAAGCAAGCCCCCTCTCCCCACCTTTCCCAGAGCTTTCTCCTAGGGGTTGGGGGAAGCGTGGTTAGAGCAGCCCCGACGCATCCCGAAAAGACGCAGGGAGCGACGCCGCAGCGTCCCTGGGAGGAGGCGAGGGATGCTGAGGGCGGAGGGATGCAGGGAGGCACACCTGGGTACCAAAGAGGCGGGGCTTGCCGGCCAGGCGGCCCAGCTTTGGTCCTGCCGTCTGTCAATCCTCGGGAGGCGTTCCACGTTCTGTCCAATCCCGGCTCGTAAGCATGCTCCGGCTATTTGCATGCCGCCGACGGACGTGGCCCGCCCGCCAATGAAGAGGCGCGGGGGCGGGGCCCGGCCTCCACGAGGGCGAAGATGGTGTGAGGTGGCGCGGCTGCGGCGGTCCCGCTTGCAGGTGCGGGGGAGCGCCAGGGGGCGGGGCCGGGCGTGGTGGAGGGAGGGGGGGTCGTGCTGTGGGTCCGGGGGAGGGGGTTGTGGGGATCGGGGGGGACTGAACAGGCGGGGATCGGGGGGGCCTTGGGTGCTTTGTACCGATTGCATTGGTTGTTTGGGCTGTTGCAAGGCTGCTCTCGGGTGGAGGGGACGCCTGCCTTCGCCCTTGGCAGGAAGAGGAGGGTTCCTGGAAATGTTGGGGAGGGGGAGAGGAAGCAGCTGCCTCTGCTGCAATGCTAGCCAGAGCCGCCCTGGCCAGTAAAGACATTGCAGCCCTCGATTACACCCCCCCCCAAAAAAAACACTCCCCGAAAGGCAACCCCAAACTATGCAAGCTGATGATTTTGAAAGCTTGCATTTAAAAAAGGGGGTGGCTTTGGAGGGTGGCTAATGAAGGGATCTCCCCCCCCCCCCAGCATGGAAAGCTAAGTATCTGCTCCTGCTTTAGGGGGGAAAGGGGGTTCAATGCTTTCACCTTAAGGCTGGCCTCCTCTCGATGCAACAGAAGCACTGGCGACTCGCTCTGTGTGAGTGTGTGTTTGTGGTGTTCTTCCTACCCCTGGGATCTTGTCACTCCTCCTCCACCCCTTCAAAAAAATCCGCCCTAGCAGATACTGCAGTGCTTCCAGGGTACTTGAAGGCAGAGTCTACCGGAGATCAGAAACCACAGGAAGGATTCAGAGCATGTGAAGCCCTCACGCACCTGTGACCCAAGGTTTCTGTAATTTGGAATTTTGTAATCTCAGCTGGGTGGCTTTTTCCCCCTTTTCTTTTTAAAACACCCGACTTTCAAAGCATTGCCTTCTCCTCCCACAATAGCCTCTGTGCTTCGCAAGAGGGACTCTCCATCAGGGAGACCACGATGGGTTGGCAGCCTTGTCCTGTGTCTTCTTGCCAAATAACTAAATTCTACTTGACTGCCTTACCTGGGGAGGCAGGCCTGCAGCTTTGAGATTCCTTGTGAAGTGGCCTTGCCCACTGATGTAGGTGGGATCCTACATGGTTTGCTTTGTCTTTGTTTCATCTACTTAGTTGCCGATGAAATATGGACTAGATCCAGTTGATTCTGGATCGGTTTGATTCAGCAGTGCAATTTTTGTGGGTTAGGAGACCGGAATTGGTGTGCTGTGGAGGGGGGGGGGAAGAGAATGAGGTGTTTCCTGTGACTGCATTCCCTTTTAAAAATCAGTAAAATAAAAGAATCTGTCTCTCAGACATTTATGAAGCATTTCATAACGAGAAGAAGAGTGTAGGGTATACTGAGGCTCTGCTCCCTCCCAATCAACCGTGTATTTTGCAAATGTGTATGGTGGTTATTTTTTATATTTTGTGCTCCGATGTCTAAGCACTTTGCTGTGTTAGTCCATTGCAGTAAAAACAACAACATGTTTTGTGGCACTTTAAAGGCTGACATACTTTAGCATAGGCTGTTGCAGGCGGTAGGTAGCCCATGTCATCGGACCAGACTTGTTCCTGGGGGAGCTAATCATTCATAAGCTGACACGTAGGAGGGGTGCTTCTGATTGCTGCCATGTCAGAAATTTAGAAGAAAATTTCAGCCCATGGACACCCCCCCCACACAATGGTTCAGCCCATTAAGAAATCGGTAGCCCACAGTTAATGGCCCCAAAATACAGAAAGCTGGAAAATATAGAAAGAGGATCGTAGTCCCATTTCAGGGGCATGTGAGCACTTACCCAGAGAAATCCAGAGCACAGTAAACCATGCAGGGCCTGGCCGTTTGCGGCCTTAGTCAAACAGTTGGTATTTCTGCTGCATCAACATTCCCCGTTCCTTCCTGGTAAATTACGTAACACAGAAGACAGTGACATTTTCATGAAGACGCTGTTAAACCAAACTGTAACAATATTTATTTCACTTGTGTAGTACCTGCTCTCTGGATAGCTCAATGGTTTAAGAAGCTGGAGGCTGGAAGTTTGATTCCCCCTCTACGACTCCTGGGAGAAGAGCCAGCCTGGGTGGCCTTGGGCAAGCTGCACAGTCCCGGGGATCCCTCCCCAGAGGAAGGGAATGGGAAACCCTTTCTGAATACTCTCTACCTAGAAAACCCTGAAAGGGTCAGAAGTGACTTGATGGCACAATGTTATTGTGCGTAGCCTGCCAAGGGTCTTGTAGCTAGTGATATTTTTAACACAAATCCTAAGGGATGTCCTTTCTTTGTATTTCTGTTTTGGCTTTGGCGATTGCGCGGACAGTTCAGGGCCAAGGTGCAACTTGGTGGGAGAAGTCATAGAACCAAGGAAGCCCCAGGGACCCTCAACATACATACAAAACACTGCAAGATGCCATGAACGGACCAGATCCCGGCCTCCAGCAGCTTACAGTCGAAACATCACCAGGATTCTCATCTCTCCTGTTGTGTATTATTTATTTACTTTAGATATTTGTGCATTGCTGTTGTCTGCTCAAGACTGCTACACACACAGAGAGAGTGTGTTCCCTGACCTTTGCTTAGTCAAAAACTTTGAAATTAATCTATTGCAAATTTACACAAGCTGGTCAGTTACAATCAGTTTCAATTAGAAGCTATTCAAGCGGGTGAGTTTTAAGGCCCTGCTTGAAAGCTGTCAGTAAAGAGCCTCTCACCGTCATCCTGCTTGAGGTAGTAGGTTCCACGGTGGCCAAGCCACGGACAAGAAGGCCCAACCTCTTGTCCCTACCAGCCTATCTATTTATTTTTTTATTATTTTTTAAAATCATATAGAAGAAAGGCCCCACTCAGTGTTTGTTTGTTTGTTTGTTTTAAACTGCATATAATTCAATAGAATCAGAGCCCTGAAATATGCCATATTTTACTAGTGGGTATGTGAACACAGCATCTGTAAGGCAGGTTGTAAGTTTGTAAGGCCTGAACAAGTTCCTTTAGAGATGATTTTTCAACTAAGCTGGTCCCAAGCCATAGATTTGTGTGTGTGCGTGTGTGTTTGTGTGTCTTAGAAAAAAAAAAGATTCATGAATGACACTTCTGCTGAACCTCCATATTCTGGAGCAATGTACCTGAAGACACACAGTAAGGGGTGTCTTTTTCATGTCTTGTTCAACTTCTATCTATCTGCATCTAGACGAATCATATAAACACGTAACTGTCTTAATAGTGATTTTTGGTGCTGGGCGTCAATCATGATTCCAAGAGACCTCCCTTTACATTCTTTTCATGGGATCCTTCCGCCCATGAGAAATCTGTCCACAATACAGCTCATTTTGAGCTTGGTGGGCCTTGCTAGCTGGGGCATTCTGGGAAATGTAGTCAGAAAGGGTGACTTTTCCATGCTGAGAATGAATTGTGTGTGTGTATACCCTGTGCTGCTTGATATTATTTCATTGTTTACGAGAACTTTCAGCATTGCTTGTAGGTGGATTATATATATCTCTTTGTCTGCTTTCCTGCACATTTCAAGCTGCCTGTATCTTCAGGACACCGGGATGCTTCTGCATCCATTAAGCTGTGTGTGTGAAGGCAAGTGCAGGCCAGTTTAAAAACCCTGAAAATCTATATAAATGATAGCTTCTCTGCTAGTCATATGTGGTGATCAGTGGTTGACTGCAAGTGACCACATATAACAGCCTTTTTCTTTAAAAAAAGTACCCCCTTTATTTGCCAAAGAAAGACTAATGAGAGTATTTGAGTTAAAATCTTTAGGCACTGTTTTATCTTTTTCATTCTAATGATTTGCAAAGTTGCTCTTTTTGTTGGAAAACTCTGCAGAGAGATGGTTTCTCCTTTTAGCTATCCCTCCATCCTAGAAGAAGCTGCGGCTTTCCGGCGTGCTTTGCCCATTAACTCTTTTGCACATACAACGTGGGTTGTTTTTCTTTTAAAGAAAAAAAAATCTTACTCAACTTCCTGTCTTGCATACCCAGCCATTAACTTCCTCCCCACCTCTGACTTGAGCAACATTCAGCCTTGCGAAGGCTTGGTGGAGAGCAGCTGGTTTTGCATTTTCTGGTTGGCGTCACCCATGTCAGTTGGGTGCTGTTGCTGTCACATCTGTGCAGGCACTTGGGCCGCTGTTTGAATAATTGAAAATCTGTGTCATGCAAGAGGAGGTGGAGATGGTGGTAGAAGCTGCAGGAGGGCAGAAATTACCAGCCTTGCATGCTTATTCAGTGGGTACCTTTTACGGCTGCATTGGCTAGGCTAATTCCTGTTAAAACAATGTTGCATCCACTAAACTTCAGGCAGCCAATATGTACTGTGTGTGCTCCATTAAATTAGTGGCACACTTTCCTGTTCCAGCCCTGAAGGTTTGCTTTTAGGTTGCAAAAAGCATGACTCATCTCTCAGGAGCCTGCCGTCCGTGTTTCTGCGTGGGTCGATGATCTGCAGTGGTCTCTTGACTGGACCTTCGAAAGCCCAGACCGGTTCCTCTTGCAGAGATGCAGCAGTAAGCCTCCTTTGAGGGCAGATAATTTGACTGGAGCAGGAGCATTCAGTCACGTGCAAAAGAGAAGCAAAGGATTAGCCTTCCCCTGGTGAAGAGGTAAAGAAGGAGGGCCAAACGTGAACTGTGATTCAAGCAGAGATGCAGTGGGCACCTTCTAGAGAAGGAGGCACTGGAGACTTGTAGAAATTTCTAATTATTTCATTATCCCCCCCCCCTCTTAGCATCTAAGGATGCCCCAGTATGCAATTATTTTTTTTAAAATGCAACTTTAAAATTTGAGTGGATAAATACATGATCCAGTGAAATACCAAGAGTATTTATGTAGGACATGGAAAAAACATAACAGGTCAACAATTTCAGGCTTGCAGTCCAATTTTCTACATGTTTCTTAGGAAGTACATTCTCTGAAATACTCAGTGTGTAAGGGTGCATAAGGTTGCCACCTTAGGTTCTCGCTAGTAAACAATTTTTTATAGTTGAAATATTCTTTTCTTAGCTGAAAGCAGGATAAAAGACTGCTTTTGTTTTGACCTTTTTGTCCCTACCCAGCGGCAGCATCTTTGTGTGTTTAGAATTAAATTATACATGGCTTCAGAAGGCTTCCATAAGCTCCATCTCTGGACTTCAATGAATGTTGTTGTGTTGTGTGCGGTTAAGTTGCATCCGACCCAGTTGCATTTGACGACCTTGACTGGACAGCTCAGCGAGTTAGGTTATCTGGCTGTGACGCCGGAGCTTGGGAGTTCAGTTCCCCCCTGTGCATCCCAGAAGAGCCAGCCTGTATGGCAAGTTGCACTGTCCGAGGATGCCCCCAGAAGAATTTATTTTATTTCTTTAAAATATTTTTACCCGGTCTTTCCCCTCAAAAAGGATCCAAGGCAGCTAGCTTGCATCATTAAAAGACAATATTTAAAACTAAAAGCCATGAGGATACAAAATATTAAAAAGGAACAAATACCACTCTGAGAAATAAATGGTAAACAAAAACAATAATAGAAACACCTTCAAAGCAATGAGGCATAACAACCTATTTAAAAATCCCACTCAGGCAGCCAGTCACTCAGGGAAAGCTTGCCTGAAGAGAGAGGTCTTGGCCTGCTTGCGGAAGGACAGCCAAGATGGGGCCAGGCTGGCTTCTTGTGGCAGGGAGTTCCAGGGTTTTCAGGAGGATGACCCAGAAGGATACCTTGTCAACGGTATCGAAAGCTGCTGAGCAGAAGGGAATGGAGAACCAAATTTGGCCAGGGCAATGGGAAGCATGCCTTCTTTTAGAGGGAAACCTAGGGGAAGGATTCTTCACATGCACACCCTTTTTATTTTTGGGGAAAAGCGGGTTTCTTTCTTTCTTTCTTTCTTTCTAACCCATCTTTCTTTCTTTCTTTCTCTGCGTGCAATTCCTCTTTCTTTTTCTTTCTTTCTTTCTTTTTTTCTTTCTTTCTTTCTTTCTCTGCATGCAATTCCTCTTTCTTTCTTTCTTTCTTTCTTTCTTTCTTTCTTTCTTTCTTTCTTTCTTTCTTTCTTTCTTTCTTTCTTTCTTTCTAACCCTAACCCATCTTTCTTTCTTTCTTTCTCTGCGTGCAATTCCTCTTTCTTTCTTTCTTTCTTTCTTTCTTTCTTTCTTTCTTTCTTTCGGCAGCGGCTTTCCTCCTGGCCCGGGAAGCGATGGGGGGGCGGCGGGGGGGGGGCGGGGGCGCTTTCAGCACCACGGTCAGCACCCAGCTCCCGCTGCCTCGGCTCCCCCCCCCCCCCCGAGCGGAGGGGCGCGTCTCTCGGCGACCCATCGACCGCCGTGCTCCATCCCAGGCGGGGGTGGGGAATCCGGCGCCCTCGCTCCCGGATCCACACGTTCCCATCTTTGGGGGTGGGGGGGGGGGGAGAGAGAGCAACCCTATGGCACCTACGCCCGTGCTTCCCCACCTTGGGTCCGCAGACGTCCCTTGGACGACAACTCCCAGCAGCCTTCCCCACTCGCTGTGCTGGCCAGGATTGCTGGGAGTTGTCGTCCAAGAAGGCCTGCGGGGACCCAAGGTCGGGAAGCGGGGATCCGGGCGGAAGGCAGTAGGTAGGATCTCTGAAGGGGGATGAGTTCACGTGGGGACAGGTGGCGTCAGGACAGCCGCCCTACATCCCTCAAGCTGCGGCGGGTTCAGAGGCGGAGGCCAGCGGGCGCACGTCTGAAGGCGGGCCGCAGAACCGGATCCGTTGAGCTCGCTGCGCTGACGGGATCACTCGCGGGTCGCTCGCTCTCCAAGTTACCGGCGGGCTCGCAAGCGGAGGGACCCAGTGGGAGACGGCCGTCTGGTTAGATGCCGCCGGAGAGGTTTCCTTCAGGGATCCGCCGGGCAGCAAAGCATTCAAAACCCTTCGGCTGATGTTATAAACTCACTCCCCGTATAGGCTTCCCATTTAGCCTACTGTTATTATTAACATAGGGCGGGAGGAGTCCATGCCCTGCTCCCTGATGGCCCTATATGTATGTTTATTTTCCCATTTCAACCTTTCTATTCTATTATGTTATGTTATTTATTTATAATATTTCCCCCCCCCACCTTGCTCCTTAAAAAAAAAGGCCCAAGGTGGCTTACATCCTTTAAAAAACAATATTTAAAAGCTGAAAGCAGTAAGTATAGAAATATTTTTTATAAAATTGAACAAGTATTGTATTAAAAACGGCAATACTTTATACTTGAGTTTGTTTTGTTTTTTAAATGAAGTATGAATAGGCTCTGTGGCTCAGTTTCAATCAATATTCATAGTAAATAATGAACCAGTGATAATCTTGGACAAATGGAGAAGGGAGTACATGCAACACATAAAAGGCAACAGACTGGACGGGTTTGTAACGTCTCTTCGGTGCTCTAATAAAAAATGACCAAAGTGTCTATTGAAATAAACCCTTTGGGAAGCTGGACTTTGGATTTTATGCTGAATTTTTTTTTAATAGATGTGAGATCCTATCACCAAAAGTATAGCGTAAACTTATTAGACTAATATTTATTTTAGCAAAATTTAAAATTGCACCCAGCACCTACCATAAGCAATATAGAGTAAAAGCAATTTAAACTTTCGGGGGGGGGGGGGAACCAAAAAAGAGAGGAGCCAACCCCACACAGCAAAATGTAAGGGGTGGCATTAAGATCAAAGGGTGAGAGAAGGCAAAGCATTAAAATCCCAACAGAATAAAACACTGTTGATTTAAAGCAAAAGAAGGAAGGAGCCCGTCTCATCTTCCCTCCCGGTCCATTGTACAGTCAAGGGGCTGCTACCGTATAAACTCTGGACCAGGTAACCATCAACTTAGTCTGCCCAGGTGGTAGAAGCCATGATTGTGAGGATCGTATTCAGTGATGTCTGTCTTGAGAGCAGTGCTAAATTTTGATACAGCTCTTGCAGCATTTTCTCTGTCATCATTTCATATTTCAATGTACCCCTTCCTCTTTTAAAAAAATCAATCTAGTGTCACCTCAGGGAGCGAGAAGCAGTCAAGAGATGATGCTCGGAGAAATCTCAAAGGAACTCCTGACCCGCCCACTGACACGGAATGATATGCCCGTGGCCCTTCTCCGCCTGACTGCCTTTGGAGCGGCCACTTACTTCAGCATAAAGTGGGTATCGGATGCTCTGGACCCTTCTCGGAAGCAAAGGGTACAGCTAAAGAAAAAGGTACGCAGGGGTCCTACCAGAGTGTGTGTAAGGGTGGTGGTTGTAATAAGCAGCCACCATAAATGACCACCATTAAATGTTCTTTCATAGGATTTCATCCACATGGCAATAATCTGGATATTTCTATGAATTGCTTTGGCACCTTTTAGCCTCCAGCAGACAAGGACGGAGTACTCTGTCTTGCTCTTATCTTTTTCTTCTACTCTTCCTTTGCTTTTTGTTGTTTAGTCGTTTAGTCGTGTCCGACTCTTCGTGACCCCATGGACCAGAGCACGCCAGGCCCTCCTGTCTTCCACTGCCCCCCGGAGTTTGGTCAAATTCATGTTGATTGCTTCGATGACCCTCTGTGTATTCTTGCCACCTCTTCTTGATGTCTTCTGCTTCTGTAAGGTCCCTACCATTTTTGTCCTTTATCATGTCCATCTTTGCACAAAATGTTCCTTTAATATCTCCAATTTTCTTGAACAGATCTCTGGTTTTTCCCTTTCTATTATTTTCCTCTATTTCTTTGTACTGTTCATTTAAGAAGGCCCTCTTGTCTCTCCTTGCTATTCTTTGGAAGTCTGCATTCCATTTCCTGTCACTTTCCCTATCTCCCTTGCATTTTGTTTCCCTTCTCTCCTCTGCTATTTGTAAGGCCTCGTTGGACAGCCACTTTGCTTTCTTGCATTTCCTTTTCTTTGGGATGGTTTTTGTTGCTGCCTCCTGTACAATGTTACGAGCCTCCATCCATAGTTCTTCAGGCACTCTGTCCACCAAGTCTAGTTCCTTAAATCTGTTCTTCACTTCCACTGTGTACTCATAAGGGATTTGGTTTAGATTATACCTGACTAGCCCAGTGGTTTTTCCTACTTTCTTCAGTTTAAGCTTGAGTTTTGCTATAAGAAGCTGATGATCAGAGCCACAATCAGCTCCAGGTCTTGTTTTTGCTGACTGTATAGAGCTTCTCCATCTTTGGCTGCAGAGAACATAATCAATCTGATTTTAGTATTGCCCATCTGGTGATGTCCATGTGTAGAGTCGCCTCTTGTGTTGTTGGAAAAGAGTGTTTGTGATGACCAGCTTGTTCTCTTGACAAAACTCTATGAGCCTTTGCCCTGCTTCGTTTTGAACTCCAAGGCCAAACTTACCTGTTGTTCCTTTTATCTCTTGACTCCCTACTTTAGCATTCCAATCCCCTATAACGAGAAGAACATCTTTCTTTGGTGTCAGTTCTAGAAAGTGTTGTAGGTCTTCATAGAATTGGTCAATTTCAGCCTCTTCAGTATCGGTGGTTGATGCATAAACTTGGATTACTGTGATGTTGAAAGGTCTGCCTTGGATTCGTATTGAAATCATTCTATCATTTTTGAGATTGTATCCCAGTACAGCTTTTCCCACTCTTTTGTTGACTATGAGGGCTACTCCATTTCTTCTACGGGATTCTTGCCCACAATAGTAGATATGGTAATCGTCTGAATTGAATTCGCCCATTCCCGTCCATTTTAGTTCACTGACGCCTAGGATGTCAAAGTTTATTCTTGCCATCTCCTGTTTGACCACATCCAGCTTCCCAAGGTTCATAGATCTTACATTCCAGGTTCCTATGCAGTATTTTTATTTGCAGCATCAGACTTTCCTTTCACTTCCAGGCGCGTCCGCAGCTGAGCGTCCTTTTGGCTTTGGCCCAACCACTTCATTAGCTCTGGAGCTACTTGTCCTTGTCCTCCGCTCTTCCTCAGTAACATGTTGGATGCCTTCTGACCTGAGGGGTTCATCTTCCAGCGTCATGTCTTTTAGCCTTTTGTTTCTGTCCATGGAGTTTTCTTGGCAAAGATACTGGAATGGCTTGCCACTTCCTGCTCCAGGTGGATCGCGTTTAGTCAGAACTCTCCACTATGACCTGTCCGTCTTGGGTGTCCCTGCATGGCATAGCCCATAGCTTCTCTGAATTACTCAAGCCCCTTTGCCACGACAAGGCAGCAATCCGTGAAGGGGTAATGTTCCTACTACTAGGTACAAAATTGTAGGGAGATTTTCCTCCTCAACATCAGGCGTATACAATATATAATTGGTAGCATGCAGCCTGACTTTTATTGAAGGGACTTAGAAAAACTGTCGTAGTAAAAATAAATAAAGGGAGCCTCCCAGTTCTCTCACAGCGTGTGGCCATTTCTGTCTCAAAAAAAGCCTGTTAAAAAGACAAAATACTTCAGTGTGCTAGGTCCCCAATTCTCCTCTCTAATTCCTGGGAAAACCTCATTTAACACCAGTGTGGATTTGATTTAAATTAAATTAATTTCAATCACGATTTCAATCACAATTTAGATTTTAAGAAATTAACTTTAAATAGTTGATATTTATACACCCTGGCTAACACACACAGAAAATTTGTCGCCACTGGTCATCAAAAAGAATACGAGTCATTGTGCAGTCCACTATAGAAAAAAAAAATCACTAATGCACTTTGAACTACTAAAAGGCACATGATACAAAGAGTAGACTAGAATTGGGGTTGGACTTTATTTGGTTTTTCAAGTGTCCCCAATCCCTCTTTGAGAGGTCTAGGATTCCTCCGACATCCTCCTATGTATGGAATGAACAACTGCTATAAGCAGCTTGCATTAAACCAGATGTAACTGGACCCCTCCCTGCCTTTCTGTGATCTTTTGTCATTGTCTGATTGACTCTCCTGTTTTCAGGCAAGTATACAGCAGTGAAAGGAATCTGCAGTTCACCTTGCACATGCGCTCATGCACGCGCACGCACACACACTTCCTCGGGCCTCCCTCTCCCAATTGGCACCCTGACCTCCAATTCGAACATCCTTCCTGCTTCATTCTTGCAATGTGAGACAAGTCAGGCTGAAAGACAGAAGGACAGCTAAAAAGTCTCCAGCAGATGAGTAATGCACAGGAGGGGGAGGTCATGGAGCAGAAGCCTGTGACTGCCACCTTTCAGCTGAGAAGGGGAAACGGGTCTATGCTTCATCCCACGCCACTAACTGTGGCTAATCCCTTGCAAGATTCTTGTGCAAGGGCCTTCTTGGGTGCGGAGAGGTCTGGCTTCTTCGAGCGCTGAGTCATCACTTGCTTTGCATGCTGCTGAGTCATTTCCAGGGTTGCTGATGGATGGATGAAAATCCCTGGTTGTGCCTTTGGGAAATGGGCGTGTGGGACCTGTCCAAGCAGAAGAAGGTAAGTCACCGAGAATGATAAGAAACCATTCTCGCTCACAGAAATAGTAACCATGCCCCTTTGTGGACCACTTGATATTCAGGGTGCCAGTTTTCGTGTCACACAGAACCCTTCCTCAGGGATCAGTGGTTTCCACCAGATGAGGGAAATGGTCTCTGATGTGGCTCTCCATCCTTCCCTTTGCCACGGCTTCCTTACCGTTTCTACTCTTTGAGCATCCCATGCAAGAAGTGGTTTTGTGCCACCAAGTCAAGCACCGGGAGTTGTTGGAGAGATCGGCACTCTCCGCTTGCAGCCGTTTGGTGCCACTTCAGCTGGCGAGGTTCCCATCCTATGGGATTCCAGCATGCATACTAGGGTGGAACATTGAGAATGCTCTGCTGGGGTGCTCTGGCAGCTTCCCCAGGACTGCCGCGCTAGGGTGCTCAAGATATCGGTCCAAACCACAGATCCCACAGGATGCTGTCAGGTGGCGCTGTGCTGGGCCAAGTGGGGATCTGGTGGCTACAGCCGGAGGGCGTGGATGTGCTCTTTGTTACCAGCATACTGTGTGGGGTTCATCCCCCCGTCCCCCTCGAATCTTGCTGTAACACCCCAGATAGATGTGCTGCTTGTGGCTGAGGAATCTGAAGGACCAAGGCTCACCCGAGGGGCCACCTGAGAGAGAGCCTTACCCCTGTCCAGAGTGGAAACCTGCAGGGCCTTCTGCCTTGCTCACCTGTTTGGCAGCCATGTACACCTGATCTGTGCCTTATCTGATGCTGACCAAAGTTCAGTCAAACTCTGGGACCGGGCAGAGATGAAGACAGCCATGGCTCCTCAGGCTGGTGTCTCAGCCTCTGTGAAGGACTGCTTTCAGGGAGCTCTTGGGATGATTAATCGGCGCGATCTCTAATTGCAGACACTTAGAGCAAATCATTGGCTCCCTAGGAGGCCAGGAGACGAGAGAGGCCATTCTTCGGGGTCTCTCTGCCCAGGGCTTTCTGTTGGGCGGAAAGAAAAGGCATGGAAAGGGCATGGGGGAGAGAGGAGGGCCCCCCAGCTGCTTCAGCATCTAGGCCAGGTGGTTCTCTTCAGGGCTGCCTGAAAGCCTCCAGTCTCCTGCACCTCCCGAGGAAGTCCATTATCTCGTGGAACGGCTGCTACTCTTCCTTTTCCTGCTCGTCTCTTTCCCTGCCTTCCGGAGCTGCAGGAAACGAGTCTGATCCACCCTCTCTGTGAGAGCCCTTCAGAGGTCTGGAGACGACGGTGCTCGTTGGACTCCTCCTCCTCTATATTAAAATCGGTATTCATATCAACAGAAACATTATGGTTGAGTCGTTTTCATTTTGGCCTCAAGGTGTGAGGGAGTGTTTGTGACACAATTCTTACCGCAGACAGCAAAGCAGCCTCAAAACCCATAGTATGAAACCCCACAGAAGGGAACCAGGGGGCAGGAAGGGCCTCCACCCTGTTTCTTCCCATCCCTGGTGGGCACCCACAGCTTTTCTCCAGGGGCGGCTGGCAAGGAAAGGGCAGCACAGGGGGGAGGGGGGAGGAAGAGGAGCCGCGAGCGCGTGGAGTGGAATCCGGCAGGCCCACAAGTGGCCCTCTTCCCCCCCCCTTCCCCGCCGGCTTCTTCCACATTATGAATGAGTTGCCTGTTTATTTGTGATCTCCTCAGGTGACCCGTGAAGGGATGGATGAGCCTCGGGGGAGCCGAGCAGGTCAGACGCTGGGTCATCGGGTACCCGATCTCATCACAGACAGAATATGGAGGAGCTGGGGAGACCTGGACCGGGGCTGGGGGCAGGCCCCCAATCCGATTTGGAGGCTAAGTCAGGGCTGATTTGATCCAGATCCATTGGGGTGCTGTTGGGTGTGATTTGTATCCCAGATCTGAGTTGATTTTTAAGACTCCCATGGGTTTGCATCAGGAAACCAAAAGGGCGCAGCCATTTTTGAGTTGGGAGTGGGAGTGGGGCTTTGGCACTGATACACATGAGATCTGGAAAGCTTTTACACACCAACGAGGGCGGGAGAGAGGTCAGATTTTGTATAGTTAGCTTGCATGCTCTTTTAAAGTTTGTTTCTCACAAGAAAAAGGACAAAGCCTGAGGGGATGGGTGGCTTCTATAATTCCGTCTGTGCTATGGACATAAATCAATTTGCAAATTTGCTTCATTTTGACCTGGGGGGGGGGGGATATTTAAGCATTCCACTTCAACTCAGACCTCATTCCATTTGGCCCAAATGAAGCTGATTCTGTTTGGAATTTGTGATTTGTGCCAATCTGTTGCACAACCATAAAGTGAACGCAGTTGACTCACAGTGTTGTCGCAGCGCATAAAAGGAGACTCAAAAAATGGAGTCATCTGCATGGGTCTGCATCATTCAACAAGTTCTTGCACATTTTCCTACTACCAGGAGTGGGTCTTTTGTAAAGCTAAGGGCTCTTAATTATTCAAGACAAAGGCAATCCAAATACATTTTACTACAGCAGGGACAACCTGTAGCAATATAACAGGGGCACATGTTTCCCTGGGAAAATTGCATTTCTCTCCCATCCCCTGTGAGGACGGCAGCTAAGCTCAGATGACGGCCGTGTCTTTGCTAATCAGAAGGTTCCAGGGCTTTGGCCCTGGGGAGACCGGGTCCACCACCCCTTCTGGGGCCGAGGCCAAGTGCACATGGGAGGTGGCCTGTACGCCATCTCCTCCTTCTCGGTCCTGTGTTCCTGTCTCTTGGCCACCTTCCTCGGCCTGCAGCAGCTGCTGCCTGGCCTTTGCTCCCAGGAGCCTCCTCCAGGAACATGGAAAAGTGGGCAAGGGGACGGCTGCCGCCCCCCTCTCCCATCATCATCATCATCAAGGTTTTCAGGAAGGCCTTCTTATGGCCACTGGTATTCCCATGTTTAACCCAAAGCAAGTCCAGGCTCACAGGAGGCAGGGTTAGGGTTGCAGCTCAGCCGTTCCGAACTGGCTCAGGGTGGCAAGAGGAGACGTCCCGAGGGTGCCTCCCCGAGACGCTCTCTCCTCTCCCAAATCCCTTAGTGGAGGGAGGACAAACCCAAGTACAAAGGCAATAAAGCAAGGGAGGGGGGAAATCACCCCAAGAGAGAGGGAGCCTGGCCACTTGGGGCACCAGTGAATCCAGAGCGGAGGAGGTGGGCCCAGAGCTCCTTGGCCCGTTTCCACTGTCAGAAGCCCCCCTCCCCCCCTGCTGTGTTGGGCTGCCTCCCCCCCCCCCCCACCTTGTCCTTTTGCCCTCTTTCTTCTCGGCTTGCCCATCCTGCCCCCTGGGTGTGCCGCCCAGCCTGGAGGCGAGTGAGGCTGCTTCCCAATGTCATGTGTGAGGGTTCGGGTTTTGGCTCCATGCCTGCTCCAAATAAATCACCAGACTTCCTCGGCTTCGAAACAGGGGTAAAATTTATTGCATGATTTAACAAAAGTCCAGTTAACTGTCCAACCATCTCGTCCTCTGTCATCCCCTTCTCCTCTTGCCTTCACACTTTCCCAACATCAGGGTCTTTTCCAGGGAGTCTTCTCTTCTCATGAGATGGCCAAAGTATTGGAGCCTCAGCTTCAGGATCTGTCCTTCCAGTGAGCACTCAGGGTTGATTTCCTTCAAAATGGATAGGTTTGTTCTCCTTGCAGTCCAGGGGACTCTCAAGAGTCTCCTCCAGCACCACAGTTCAAAAGCATCCATTCTTCGGCGGTCAGCCTTCTTTATGGTCCAGCTCTCACTTCCATACATCGCTACAGGAAAAACCATAGCTTTGACTATGCGGACCTTTGTCGGCAAGGTGGTGTCTCTGCTTTTTAAGATGCTGTCTAGGTTTGTCATCGCTTTCCTCCCAACCAGGTTTACATAACAATAACTTTCAACATTTGAGATTAAAAGTGTTTTAAAACTATTTAGCAGCGTGATTGAAAAGGCCCAAAGCTTGGCCAACCCGGAAGGTTTGGATGTCGACGCAGGCTTCTTTTCTATTCTTCTCCAAGGTGAAGTCTTAAAATCTCCCCAGCCTGCGACTGCTGAAATTCTGGACGATCATTCCTCCGTTGCAAATTACCTTGAGAAGTAAGCGAGAAAACATCTGGTGAAGAAGGTGGCCCAGGAGTGAGTATTCCTCTTGTCAAAGCTACCTGCCTTGTTGGGAAGACGCGTTGAAAGGAAATTAGAAGCGTGCACTCTCTCTGCTCTCCTAGGGAAGAAAAAGAAAAACTTAATTGGTTGGACGTTTGTCAAATAGCATCTCCTGATTCCATGCACACACGTGCGGGGGAGGGAGAGAACCCTCTTATTTCCCTTTTTTCATTTAAGTTGTGTTAGCGTTACACGTTACAGAAGAATAAACAGAAACTTAAATACAAAGCAAGGAAAAAATACGTATCGTTTACATAGTACCACTTATCAGGCTTAACTATAAAAAGGCACACACCACCGGGACCAATGAGGGATTATTCCCCCCCCCCCCTTTGCTCAGTCTGATATTTACGATGCCCGTTCAGCCCATAAACGAACTGAGACGAACCGCCAAGCGGGAGGTTCCTGCCCTTCTCTAAAGTGAATCGTATAATGAAGATCGGGTTTGTGTGTTTTGTGCCGTCAAGTCAGGTATCAACTTACAGCGATCCTCACAGGGCTTTCAACACTATTTAAGATATTTCAAGGAATGGCTTTACCAACTCCACCTCCCTGTTGACTTTCCACGGCCGAGGGGGGGGGGATTTGAACCCAGGCCTCCTAAGTCCTGTCACTCTCTCCCCTTCACCACGCCGGGAATCCTGATGAAGTTTGGGACGTGCAATATTGAAAGGAGACCACCCCCCCCCGCTTTCTCAGCAGCTGTCTCTACGACGACACCACCTGGGCCCCAATCCCGCTGATTCACAGCAGGATGCCCTTCCCTCCCAGCTGGGCTTCGTGCCCATCGGCAAGCCTCTCTGCAGGGGTTTCCTGCCCAAATCAGGAAGGGTGGAAGAGAAGGCCTTGAGAAAGCGCTGGCTCTCACTCACCTCTCTAGAGGGGAGGAGGCGGAAAAAGATGGGTTACTTACCTGTAACCATGGTTCTTCAAGTGGACCTCTGTGAATTCACACAATAGGGTTCTGACAGCGCCTGCGCTGGTCTTCTCGGAATCTTCTAGAGCTTTTTGTAGAAAAGTAACAAAGTTTAGAGTTACCCCTATCGCGCATGCTCCACCCGCCTCAGCCTTAGTTCCATTTATCCGCCACAGTAGCCTGAGCTAGTCTAGACATAGTTAGTGACCGACAGTGGGGAGGCCGGGCGGGATGTGTGAATTCACAGAGGTCCACTTGAAGAACCATGGTTACAGGTAAGTAACCCATCTTTCTTCATCGTGGCCTCTGTGAATGCACACAATAGGGTGACTAGCAAGCTCACTTACCGGAAGGAGGGCCGTCACTGCAGGACAGAGGTCAACACTGCTCTCCCAAAACTTGTCTCCTTTTTGGCCCGAAGGTCTAGCCTGTAGTGTGTCACAAAGGTCGAGGCGTTAGACCAAGTGGCTGCTCTACAGATGTCTGGAACATCGACACCACGTAGCAAGGCCGTAGAGGTTGCAACGGCTCTAGTGGAATGAGCCTTAAGACCTTCAGGAGGAGTTTTTCCTTGCAGCTCGTAGGCCAGAGAGATAGTGGAGACAAGCCATCTGGAAACAGTGGAAGAGGTAGCAGGAGAACCTCTATGTTGACCGTGGAAACAAATAAACAGCCTTGGCGCAGCACAAAAGTCCTTAGTACGTGAAACATAATACGCCAAGGCTCTCCTAACGTCCAGTGAGTGAAGCATGCGCTCAATGTCCGACATAGGTTCAGGAAACAAAGTAGGCAATATAAGGGGTTGATTGAGGTGAAAAGCCGAAACAACTTTAGGCAGGAAAGAAATGTCAGGATACAACGTAACCTTGTCCTTGAAGAATTGGAGATAAGGAGCATCAGATCTGAGAGCTGCCAATTCACTAGCTCTTCTTGCAGATGTAATTGCAACCAAAAACAAAGTCTTAAAAGACAATAAACGGATGTTACAAGAAGCCATAGGCTCAAACGGGTGGCGCGTAAGTGCGCGTAAAACAACTTGAAGGGACCATTGAGGTATAGGAGGTGTAATGGGTGGTCGAAGATTCGAAAGCCCTTTCAAGAAGGATTTGAGGGTAGGGTGTGAGAAAAAACGTGCGGAATGTGAATCACGAGGTTGGAAAGAGACAATAGCCGAGATGTAGACTTTAAGGGTCAGACTCAATGAGTCTAGGTCTGGGTGAAGGATGTTGCCCGAGTCCTGCGTGAGCAGGTGAGGAATCCGTGGTAACTTGAGCACGTCCACTGCCATCATTTTGAGGGTGGAAAACCAGGGCTGGCGGGGCCACCACGGTGCAATGAAGATGGCATCTGACTTCAACTGATGAGCCCTGACTAGGGTTTTTTGAATGAGCGGGATCGGCGGAAAAAGGTACAGAAGGCCGAGTCCCCAAGGGATCATGAAGGCATCCCCTAGTGAGTCCTCTCCCCTTCCTGCACGAGAGGCATATCTGGTACATTTCCTGTTGGTTTGGGTCGCAAACATGTCCGTGACTTTCGGTTGCAAAGCAGGAGAAAGATCCCTTCGTCTAGTTTCCACTCGTGGGTTTGCCCCGTGAGACGGCTCAACTTGTCCGCTAGTTGATTGTCTGTCATCGAGATGTGTAGGGCCACCGGGAAGATCTAATGGAGGTAGCACCACTCCCAAAGATGTACCGAAAGGAAAAGAAGGGACATTGAACGTGTCCCTCCCTGCTTGTTGATATAGTACATGGTCGTGGTGTTGTCTGTGATCACCTGTACACCACGACCCTGTAGCAGAGGGAGAAAAGCTCGGAAAGCTTTTATGACCGCCAGCATCTCCAAATGGTTGATGTGTAAGCTCCTGTCGTGACGTGACCAGAGAGCATGTATCCGGTGAGGCCCACAGTGTGCTCCCCACCCCGTAGGGCTCGCATCCGTTGTTACTTGAACTGTAAGTTGCAATGGGCGGAACGGCCGGCCGATTAGGAGATGTGGTAGAAATGTCCACCACCACAACTGCTTGGCCAGTTCTGGTGTGACACGCAACCGCTTCCTTGGACTGTCCTGAAGGGGATCGAAGAGAGCCAGGAACCATGCCTGCAGGGAGCGCATCTTGAGGCGAGCGTGAGTCACTGCAGATGTTGTGGAAGCAATGAGGCCTAGCAGATGTTGTGCATGCCTCGCTGAGACTGTGGAATGTGGTCGAAATTTGTGCACAGCCCTGCTGATCTTTCTTATGCGGTCTGGTGGCAGGAATATTCGAGCTTTGACAGAGTCCAGTCTTGCTCCTATATAGTCGACCACTTGGGATGGAACGAGGTGAGATTTCTCGCGGTTGACAGTGAGGCCGAGGTCTCTGAGGGTTTGGAGAACAAACTCAGTGTCCTGGAGTGACCTTCGTCTGGACAGGGAGACGATCAGCCAATCGTCTATATAAGGGTAGACTTGAATGTTGTGTACTCGCAGGTAGGCCGCGACAGGAGCCATGCACTTCGTGAACGTCCGAGGTGCTGTGGACAGTCCGAACGGAAGAGCACGGAATTGATAAATTTTGTTTAGGAATATGAATCGAAGGTAATGCATGTGACATGGGTGAATTGTTACATGGAAATAAGCATCCTTGAGATCCACTACAACAAACCAGTCTTCTTGTCTCAACAGGTGAAGGATGGATTCCAGCGTTACCATTCGGAAGCAGCGAGGGTGAAGGTAAGTGTTTAGGATTCGTAAGTCCATAATGGGTCTGACTCCGCCGTCCTTTTTTGGCACGGCAAAGTAACGGGAATAGAAACCGTTTGCTATGTCCCTCATGGGAACTCGCTGAATGGCTTGTTTGTTTAGAAGAGTGAGAATCTCTTCTTCTAGAACAGGATCGAAGGATGTGTGCTTGATTTGTCCTAGAGGAGGTAATTCTGTAAATTCTAGACGGTAACCGAATTGAATAATACTCAAAACCCAAGAGTCTTTTGTAATGAGTGCCCAATTGTGAAAAAATGGTGCGAGACAAGTGGATAGGTCGGAGTCTGGTAGTTGTATGATGGAGTCAAAGGAACTGCTTAGATTTCTTAGCTGGAGGCCTATAAGGTTGCCGGCGTTGTGTGGAAGCTTGTGGCCGAAAGGTGGAGAAGGAAGAGGAAGCTTGAGAGGATCGTGCTGGCTGATTCCTGTAGGGGCGGAAGGACTGAGAGGCTGGTTGTTGTGATTGTTGCTGTGAGTACTGTTTACGCCATTGAAACTTGTTGTATCTGGGTTGTTGTTGGAAAGTGTAGGACTTAGCCGTCTTTTTAATTTTATGCAAATTTTCAAGATTGTCATCAGTCTTTTCATTGAATAGTCCCTTTGCGTCAAAGGGCAGGTCCTCAATGCGTGATTTGACATCGTCCATAAAACCTGATGACCTAAGCCATGCATGTCGCCTTAGGGTGATGGCCGACATAAGAGTCTTTGAAGCCACATCAGCTGTATGGCGGGACGCCAATCTTTGATGTTTTGACACAGTGAGGGCTTCTGCATATGTGTTCAGATAGTCCTGCCTAGTGTCATCCGGGGCTTGTTGAAGAGCTGGGAGGATCCTGGACCAGAGTTGTCGCTGGTATGCCCCCATGGCTGCTTGATAGGTAGTCACCCGAAGAAGGAAAGTGGTGAAAGAATATATCTTTCTCCCAATAACATCCAACTTCCGGCCCTCTTTGTTAGTGGGAGTGACGTGGGACTTCCCCGAGGATTTTGATGAACTCGACTGGACAATAATGGAGTTAGGAACCGGATGCTTAGTCAAGAAATTAGACTCATCACCGTGGACACGATATAAGTTCTCCGTCCTGCGTGACACCTGAGCCGAGGTAGATGGCTGGTTCCATGACTCCTTGATGAGATCCATTAATGCTGGGATGACCGCCAGACTAAGAGGGGGAGTCCGTTCCTGATTGATGTCCCCAAAAATGAGATCCTCAGCCAGAGCAGGCGGTTGCTCAGTCTGCATCTTGAGCGTTTTGGCCATCCTGGATATCATTTGCACATAAGAGGAAAAATCCTCTGAAGGCGAAGACGGATTCACAGCAGGATGCCCTTCCCTCCCAGCTGGGCTTCTCTGCAGGGGTTTCCTGCCCAAATCAGGAAGGGTGGAAGAGAAGGCCTTGAGAAAGCGCTGGCTCTCACTCACCTCTCTAGAGGGGAGGAGGCGGGAAAACCACAAACCTCCCCAGAAATATGGCAGGTCACACTTCCTTTTTTTAAAAAGGATGTGCCGGCTGATTGGCCGGCAGGACGGCTCGTCAAGGAAGGGCACCGCCTTCTCGCTGGCTCTTAAAGGAACAGTACCCGCTTTATTGTATGCCCCAGCGTTGCTCTCCTTCCGAGCCCAGGGGCAGCGAAGTTCCGCTTGACCCGCCGGCCTCTCTAGGCTTTCCGACCGAAGGTTCTCTCTTGCTCTCTCTGTTCCTCGGCCGTCAGGACGCCTCTCCGCCCGCGCCTGCGCGGTAGCGTCCAAGCGGTTGCTAGGGCAACCGTGGCCCTTGTGATACACCTACAGGAATAAAGGAGGTTGCTAGGGCAACCGTGGCCCTTGTGAAGGAGCAGGAATGAAGGAGGTGTGGAGCCAAGAAAGGAGGCAAAAGGTCTGTGTGTGTGTGTCCTTTTTTAAGGTATGAAGAGATGTGACATTTCATTAAATTTCCCTTTTTTTCCGGGGGTGGGGGTGGGGGGGAGGGGTGGGGGGGAAGTATTGCATAGATAGCTCTTCCTGGGGATGCAGCAGAAGAACATACACATGTGATAACTGGGTCCTCCTCAGGTATCCCATGCCATTTCAGAAGATGCACAATGAAAGTCCTGTGCACGTAGGCGTTTTCGTATAATAGTGAACGCTATACATAGCACGGTAAAAGGAAGGAAAGAAAAATCAGGAAAAAATATTGCCACCATGTATCCCCTTCACGGATTGCTGCCTTGTCGTGGCGAAGGGGCTTGTGTAATTCGGAGAAGCTATGGGCTATGCCGTGCAGGGACACCCAAGACGGACAGGTCATAGGGGAGAGTTCTGGCTAAACGCGATCCACCTGGAGGAGGAACTGGCAGGCCATTCCAGTAGCTTTGCCAAGAAAATCCCATGAACAGAAACAAAAGGTGAATGTTCTAGTGTCGTTAACTACTTTTATTTTTTAAATTTATTTTTATTTAAAACTATAACATAAACACAAACATAAAATACACAAGCCAAAATACAATTTAACCGTGCTCCCCACCACCATAGCTGGGACCTCTTGCAATAGTCTTCTTCTTCCTCTTATCTTTATTCTTCTTCTTCCTTTATTGTCCTCTTCTCCAGAACTGCATTGATTCTTGATTTGGAGCTTTCCCTTTTCCTCTTGTTAACACATATTCCAAAAATCTGCCCCATATTTCATAAAAATTATTCTTTTTCAACTCTCCTTTCTTAACCTTTAAATTACAAGTTAGTTTATCATTTATAGCTATATTCCATATTTTATTATACCATTCATCGATTTGAAATTCAGATTTTGATTTCCATTGCCTAGCTATTATCAGTCTAGCTGCTGTTAATAAATTGGTTAACAATTCTTTAGTCATCTTATCATATTCCACATTCTCAAATATTGATAACAAAGCAATCTCAGAATTAAATTCTATATCTTTTTCACATATGTCGTTTAATTCTTTAAAAATTAGTTTCCAAAATCTTTGTACTTTTTCACATTCCCACCACATATGAAAGTATGTACCAATTTCTTTCTCACATTTCCAACAGACATTCGGATAACTAGCATTAATTTTATTTAATTTTATCGGTGTTAAATACCACCTTAAAGCCAGTTTAAAAAAGTTTTCCTTTATTCTCACTGACATAAATCTTAAAACCCTCATTTTCCATATCTTCCTCCATTCTTCCTCATTTATTCTTTTTCCAATATCTTGTTCCCACACTATCTTCAATCCTTCTTTCTCACTTTCTTCTTCCTCTAAGTCCAGAAGAAATCTATAAATTTTACTCACTGTACCCTTTACTGAATCAGTCATCCGAATATCTTCATATGATAATAAAAATTGTTCATACTTTAGAGACCGGCTTGATGCTGCGATGAGACAGCAGCAGGAGGATGGAGCTCTGTCCCCTGGGCTGAATTCTGACCTGTTTGGGACACCCCAGAGTGTTGAAACCACCCTGAAGAGGTGGTGAACTGGGGGGGAAGCCTGTTGATCACGGGGGTGACGGCGGTCATCCCCGTTTGATCCAGGAAACTCCCCAATCAGCCAACAGGCAAAAACAAGCAGCTAGAAAGCTTGCTTGCAAGTCGTCGGCAGCCGGCAAATAGAGAAGCGACAATCAGCTATTCAACATCAGTGTTATTATCGGGTGAGATATATTTTTACAACTAATTGCTTATGACTATCCCTGGACAAGACAATTCCTATATACAGAAAAAAGAGTCTTCTATCACCTCACCACTTATACAGCGGTGGAAAATCTGGAGAGAGGGATAGTTGATGCAAAGAAAATAATTTAAAGATTAATGGGACATTAACTACTCATTTAAATACATTTAAAATATACTTTAAGAAGCTGGGTATTAATTTGGTGTTATAAATCCTAAGAAACTTTTCTCGTAAACTATTATCAGTTAAGCAGCAAGTTTGGAGTTATCTTGTTATGTTATGGCTACCTGAAGTCTTTTGGCAGAATGCCCAGAACAGTGACCTTGAGCACTCTACTGCTGTTTAAAGCCTGGAAACCTGTTTTTAATTTCCTTTTGATTTTTTCATGACTGGCTGGAATATAGACAAATTAACCCTAAAGTGGATTTTTAACTGTCCTTTGGGAATCAGTATATTGGGCCAAAGTGAACTTTTTGGAACCACTTCCAGGGACTTGGAATTTCGGTTTTGGCCGATGCAGAGTTGCGGGAACTAGGCTACCAGGCCATGGATACAACCACTGAATTGGACTGTGAAATTTGGGGGGTTTGAACCTTGGTTCAGGCCTATTTGGCCAAAGTAGATCCTCTGAAACTGCCCCTGGAGCTGGAAGTGTTTGTGTTTGACTAGCTGGCGTAAACCTGTGGGAATTAGGCCATCAGGCCACGGATACAACCATTGAACTGTACCTTGGTATTTTGGGGGTTTAAATTTTGGTTCAGGTCTATTTGGCCAAAGCGGACTCTTTGAACTGACTCTGGAGACTTGGAATATCTGTTTGGCTGGCATCAATTTGCCAGGGATCAATCAGGTCACGGATACAACCATCGAACTGGACTGTGATACTTGGGGGTTTCGAATCTTGGCTTAAGCTCTTGGACAGCTGGAACATAATGGCACAACAAGGACAATTTTGGGATGAAATAAAATCTACCCTTCAAACAATCCTAGAAATAGCGAGATCCCACTACCAAGAGGCAAAATTATTCAAGGAACAGCTGAAGAAGAATTATAGTCAACAGGAAAAGGGGGGGGGAAGAAATATATATAAAAAGAAAAATTTAGTTAGGGGGGAAAGAAAATAGTGTATTTCGTGGTTGAATTATATACAATCAGAAAGATGGACTAATGAATGGGTAAAGAAAAGGGGGGGAAGAAATATATATAAAAGGGGGGAAGAAAGGGGGGAAGAAATATATATAAAAAGAAAAATTTAGTTAGGGGGGAAAAGTTAGGGGGGAAGAAGAAAATCTTCTTCCAGACATCTGATTGTTTCTGGTTCAGCCTTCTATTTCTTTATTTGTAGTTGGGGTTAACTCCTGACTTCCTTCTTATTCTTGCCAGAGTTTCTAAGCCTTCAACAGTTCTTTGCCTTCCTCGCAAGAGTAGATTTTAAACAGAACCTTGTCTTTCCAGATTTTCAAAAAAATAGGATAACCCCATTGATATCTGAAGTTGTTTTTCTTCAACACTGCTGTGACAGGCTTCATAGATCTTCTCCAATTCACAGATTCATTGCATAGATCCTGGAAAATCTGTATCTTATTGTCCCGATAGACCAGCTGGTCTTGTTTTTGTTTTATTACTCTCATAAATTGTTCTTTCTTTGTGTAATTCAAAAACTTCACCACCACTAGTCTAGTTCTGAGACTTTTTGGGTTACCCAGGAAATGTGCTCTTTCTATGTCTGTTTCAACCAGATGTTGCGTGCTCATTATAGAATTAACCCAAGCTATAACCTCTTTTTTGAGATCTTGTCCGTGTTGCAATTGGAAATTCATTATTTTAATATTAGACCTTCTGAGGTTATCCTCCATGTAAATCAGCCTTTTATTAGTCTCATTAATTTGTTCGTCCAAGGAAGATTTTTCTTGATCCGATTGAACTGTATCTCCAAGCTCTCTAATTTTGCTTTTGATATCTTTGAGCTCCTGTGAAACCCCTGAAATTTGATCTTGAAGTTTATTAATACTCATTTCAATAGACTTTGCTCATCTCTCTGTTTTATCGAAGCCTTCAGACATTTTACAGGACATATCTTTTACAAGCCTCGTAAGTTCTTCCATTGTTTTCTGCTTATCTTCTTCAGTTGGTACCCTCGTCAATCTTTCCAAACTGCGATCTGAGGGGTTTTTGGCAGATTTAGCCCTCCTCCTCGACATAGAGAGGTCTACTTAAAAGTAATTATTGTTGTTACAGGCTTTTCATTAGGAGCAGGGCAGTTAGAAAAATCCAGAAGCTTATCGGACCCAAAAGTGAAAGTAGTTTTCAGTTTTAAAACAACACAGTCCTTAGAGAGTTTAATTAAATGTACAGGTTCCTTATCTTTCCCTTCAAAGATTTATGCAAAAAGAACCAGTCCTCTAGAAGAAGAAATGCATTTTAAAAACTTTTACCGTGCCGGGCGATACGGAGGCTCAGCTCTTAGCTGGTCATTCCCCCGAGCTGAAGTGACGTCCGACCGAGTCATCTTCCCACGCCAGAGGGTCACGCCTGCCTGGAACTAGTCTGGAGAGCCCTGGCCGTCAGCTTGGGTTCGAGGGACCGGCTCAGTACATGGCAGCCTCCTGAGCTGGTGAAAGCCTTGGGAGCCGAACTTTCAGAACCCCGGCAAAACCGAGATACCCCCATGTCCGCGGTGGATGGGTTCCAAGCCTCCCTGGCAGATGCTGAAAAATGCTAATTATAGTGAGTGCTATTTTAATAGCAGATGCTGTGCAGTAGCACCCCTAGAGCCACAGGGAATTGGTTCCAAGCCCCCTCCTGTAGATGCTGAAAGCTGCGGATAATGGCGAATGCTGTAAATACCATGGTAAATGAAAAAAAAAAATCCTGGGAAAAAATATTTTCACCATGTATAGAACTGGCTGCTAGAGGGAGCCCAAGACCATACTATTTATTCAACAACATGAGTAAAGAGTGTGGTCTCTGGCTCCCTCTAGAGGCCAGTTTTGGTAAATACATGGTGAAAATACATATTTTTAGGTTTTTTCTTTTAACATTTTAATGTTTTGAGATTGGAGATAAGTGAATCAGCAGATACTGATCCTGCAGATGTGGGAGTCCTGCTGTCATATAGAATAGTAGAATTAAATAAAAAAGAAACAAAACTCAGGTGTGCAGAAAGCCTTGTCCCTCTCTCTTCCTCTTCCTCCATGAGTTCCTCCCTTTTCTCTTTTTGTTTTGGGTTATAATTTCTTTTTTCTCTCCCTCTTCCAGGTTTCGCTCGGAGCAATAAACATCATCGGGGAACCTGCAGACCTCAACAGCTACAGCAGTCATGTAAGTGTGTGGAATCACAGGATGGGGGGAACTTGGAGAATGGTCTGTTTGGCTCCCCTCGTTAGACAAAAGAGAGGTTCCGGGCATCAGGTTTTGATTCTGGGGTTTCGATTCTGATCCTGGTTTGGTGGACAAAAGCGGATGCCGTGGCTGGCCTGTTTCAGAACTCTGGTGGGGGGGCAGAGACAGGAAAGCGCACAGACACTTATGCATGTGAACACACAGGGAGAGGCTACATGATCCCATGCGTGAAAAGCTGCTCTTTTGAGCCTCGACTCCCAACACCTCACAGCTGGGAGATTCTGAGACTTGCCCAAAGGAGACCTTTTTTTTCTTTCTTCTGTGTGAGACTCCCTGCTCCCGCACAGTGGCTTATTTGTGGTGAAGAAGACTCAAGCAGAGTCTGGCTTGCTGTGGCCGACTTGAATAGGCGTGTGTGTGTGTGTGTGTGAGAGAGAGAGAGAGACAGAGACAGAGACAGAGATGTACCATCAAGGAAGATCATCAAGTAGAGAACACAAGCTCTACATCCCCTGAACTGTTCATTTTTGTTTCATATAGGTCACTGCCCACTCCTGCACCACTTAAAGTTCATTTTTTTTTAAAATTTGGAACCTGTTTCCAGATTTAATTGTATGTGTTTTGGGTGGGGTGTGAGGATCTCGGAGGGTGCAACCTTTTGCTCCTGGCTCCGGCTTTTAAGATGTTGTAGCGAGTGAAAAGTGGTGGCGCCAGCATGCCATCCTTTTGGCCAAGAGGTATAGAAGACCTCTGTGGAACTCCAGCCCTTCCTGGAGCAAAGGGGCTGACGTGCGCCCGCCCTGGGGCCTCCCTCACCCTGCAGTGGGTTTCTTCTTTGCTGACCTGAACACGCCAGCAGCGAACCGAGCACGCTCTGTGAAAAGAGCCCCAGAACCATCTGCTGTCTGCAGCACTTCTGAGAGAGGCCCACTCATCTGGGAAGAGGTGTGTGGATACAAAAAAAGCTGAAATTACAGTCAGTTTTTATAATTGAAACATCCTCTCTTCTTGATCTTACAAAGACTTCATCGCTGGACGATTTGGCCATGTTTGGCATGTTTGGCATGTGCAAAGACCCCGAAATGGCCCAGATCATCAAAAAACTTAAAGAGAAGCAGCAGGAAGCAGTCCAGCAAGAACATTTTGACTATGCCAAGAAGATAAAGCAAGGCATTGCATATGTGCAGAAGGTAAGGCCAGAGGGTGCTGGTGAACGGGGCTTTGCCCCGCTCTGTACGGCAGAGGCTCGGAGACATCGGCAAACCCACTTGCTGGTTGCCTGTTGCAGGAGACTCTCGGGGTGTCTTGAAAGCCGCCCTTCCTGGCTGAAAGGATGGTGAAGCAAGACCACTCCCACCCCCGCCAACGCTTTCGGAGCGGCTGCGTACTCAGTACTGCCCTGGTTCCACAGCTGGCCCATGAGGGCATTGTCCACTTCAAAGCCAGCCGGGCTCTCTGAGTGCCCCCTGCTTGGACGATGGTGGGCAGAACACAGCAGCAGCCCCGTGACTCTTGCTGGTTTTCCACACTTGCAACCTTTGTGGAAGTGTCTTTGTCTCGCTGGCCACGGTGGGGCACCGGCTCCTTCACTCTCCTGCCTCTTTGCCCCGCTCGGGTTGGGCACTTGGCTTATTACGTCTCAGTTACAGAACACACTGCTCTGTAACAACGCCCAGACAAGGTAGTCTACTTAGTGTGGAGCGGAAACCACCAAAAAAAGGAAATCTAAGAACGGCAACGTTGGAAGGGATCCTGTAGATCCTCCAGTCCAGCCCCTGTCAAGGAGGCCCAGTGGGGGGAATCGCACTCCCAACGTCTGGCTCTGCAGTCCAATGCCCTAAACCACAGAGCTAGGGAAGGTTTTGTGGACCAGGTAATGATCTGTGTTTGCATACCTGCATACTGGATTAGAATGTAGGGCGGAATTTAAAACCTGGGAGGTCCAGGGGGTGGAGAACCGTCCTTGGAGGGTCCGTAGGTAGCCGATGGACCATGTGGCTCCAGCCCCCGAGTCAGATCTGGGAGAGAAAGAGGTTGCGTTTATTCATTAAGCTGGCCGTTGACAAGGCCAGAGGAGAACCAAGGGGCAGCGGCCAAAGGCCCTGATCCCTATTGGCTCCTTCCACACAGTTGATCTTCTTCCCCTGCCAAGAGGGGGGCCGGGATTCTGAACAGAAGGTTGCTCTCAACCGTCTTCCTCTCCCCACCATTTCTGGATCATCTCCAGCCTCTCCAGAAAGTCCCCTTTCCCGGCGTCCGCGGCGATCTCCGGAGCTCTCCCCTGGGGAGCTTAAGCTGCCTCCTTTCCCCTTCCGTTAAGAGAAGGGACGCTAATAAAACGGAACGAATGTTTCAGATCGGGGAGCAGATGGGCCACTCTGAGGTCGAAAAATATTGGGCCGTACAAAGGGAGGACTACGACCTCTCCAAAAGGAAGAAGCAGCAGATAGAGAAATACCGCCGGCAAGTGTACCAGCAGCTGGAACTCTGCAACCTCCTTGACGTGGACCTGACGGTGGGTGATGCCCTTTGGCCTGTGGTTTTCTAAGATAGTTTCAAAAAGCAACGCAAAACGTGCCGCTTGTCTACCGCCCCATCGTAAAAGCGCTCTCTGGGTGGTTTAGCACATAATCATGCAGGCTACACATTCCCTCCCCCTACACACACACATCCTGCCCCAGCAAGCTGGGTACTCGGTTTACTGACCTCAGAAGGATGAAAGGTTGAGTCAACCTCGAGCCAGCGACCTGACCCCCTTGGGCTTGAACTCGGGTCTTGAGCAGAGGCTTCACTGCCGTACTGCTGTTTAACCCCTGTGCCATGAGGAAGAGCCTCCATTCTCGTGCTGTTGCCCAGGGTGTGTGGTCCAAACTTCTGCTTCGTTGTAGAGATCAAGAAGATTCCAGTTGAGCTGGCATCATGCCGGGGGGGTGGGGGCGGGGTGGCGGCTTCTAGCATTAGCTAAATCCCAGCAGGGCAGCTGTATAGCTTTCTGGCTCTGCTGTTGCATCCAAGACACACACACACACACACACAGAGTTACTTGTGTGTAAGTGGGTTTTTCAGTCCAGAGCCCTCCCCTTCCTGAGCAGAGCTCAAGGACAGGAGACCTAATGTGACCCTGTGTGGAGCTCCGTGGTGGTCTCTCATCCCACTTCTATCCAAGCCAGGCCCTGTTTAGCTTTCAGTTTTGATGAGGACAACTGTCTGCTGGGTCGTGACGTGGCCTGAAGTGGACTCTGATTTTTAGGGCTGGGGATTCTACTCCGACTTGCCACCCCATGTGGGTACTCTTAGTAGGCCTGTTACAAGAGGACGGAGCCATCAAGGGGCTTTTCTCCTTCCGGACCTGAGAGCTTTCTTTGGAAGGGAGAGAATCAGTTAATCGGCTGGTGGTTTCCAGAGGCTGGTCAGCATTGGCTGGCTCCAGTTGAACCCCACATTTCCTAGCGGTGACACTAAAAGTCCCCCCCCCTCTTCTCTGGCACCTCCTCTAGGCCTCGGGCAGTCCTCCCAGAAAGGGGCCGGGGCACACCACAGCTCCATTTGGGGCGGCTGCCGGTTGGCTTCCAATCTAAGACTCGACACCCAGTGTGCGCTAATTGGATGTTAATCTTCGGGTGGAAGCGCAGGAGCCCCAGTTGGTTAGTTCCTGACGAATGTCGCCGAAGCCATCGATGTGACGGGTGAAGTATTGCATAGATAGCTCTTCCTGGGGATGCAGCAGAAGAACATACACATGTGATAACTGGGTCCTCCTCAGGCATCCCATGCCATTTCAGAAGATGCACAATGAAAGTCCTGTGCACGTAGGCGTTTTCGTATAATAGTGAACGCTATACATAGCACGGTAAAAGGAAGGAAGGAAAAATCAGAAAAAAATATTGCCACCATGTATCCCCTTCACGGATTGCTGCCTTGTCGTGGCGAAGGGGCTTGAGTACTTCAGAGAAGCTATGGGCTATGCCGTGCAGGGACACCCAAGACAGACAGGTCATAGGGGAGAGTTCTGACTAAACACGATCCACCTGGAGGAGGAACTGGCAGGCCATTCCAGTATCTTTGCCAAGAAAACCCCATGAACAGAATCAAAAGGCTAAAAGGTATGACGCTGGAAGATGAGCCCCTCAGATCGGAAGGCGTCCAACATGTTACTGAGGAAGAGCGGAGGACAAGTACAAGTAGCTCCAGAGCTAATGAAGTGGTTGGGCCAAAGCCGAAAGGACGCTCAGCTAAGGACGCGCCTGGAAGTGAAAGGAAACTCCGATGCTGCAAATAAAAATACTGCATAGGACCCAACTCCGGGAGGCAGTGGGAGACAGGAGGGCCTGGCGTGCTCTGGTCCATGGGGTCACGAAGAGTCGGACACGACTTAAGGACTAAACAACAACAACATGACCAGAACTGGCCACCAGAGGTAGCCAGAGACCAGACTCCGTATTCTTCAACAACAGGAGGACAGAGGTAGCGTGGTCTCTGGCTCGCTCTGTTGGCCAGTTCTGCTAAATACAAAAGGAAACTATGTTGTTTTCTTTTAATAATTGTAATAATTTCAAGCCACAGATGCTGTAGCCACAATCCAATGCAAGCTTTCAGCCCATATGGGCCTTCGTCGCACTACGCACCACTTACCTGTAGATAGTGCAGTGAAAACTCAAGAGAAAAGCAGGTTTAATGGTCCAGCTCTCCAGATCAGCTAGGTGGCTGACTTGGGTAGCATTTCTGATCGCCGCCTTCCTTCCGGAAACCTGGACATCATCTTACCCATATCTTATTTAAGCCATTCTTGACTTGATTCCTGCTCACAGGTGTCCTTTTTTTTCTCTTTCCTCCCCACTCAGGTCCAGCAGCCTCCAGACCTACCCCTTGAGCCCATGGCTTATTCTGCCGCTTCTCCCCAACAGAAAAAGTCCATGTTTTCTCCCCGGCGGGTTAAACCAGAAGCAGAGTCCCACCAGCCTTTGCCTCCCGAAAAGCCGTCGGAAGCCCCTCCTCTGGGACCTGCTACCCCCCAGGCCTTCTCTCCTCCCGCAGCCCACGCCGCTCCTGTCTCTGATGAGGCCTCTCCTAAAGTCAGCGTAAGTTTGTCAGCCCTGCAGTCCGTACAGCTTACATAGCATTCTTTGTCTGGAGTCTTCCCTTCTCTTGTCCTCCATTGCACTCAGGGCTCACTTCCGTTGGACCATTCCCATGCCCCAAGGCAATTTGAGGACAAGTGGGTCCCTCACCAGTCTCCCTCGGGTGGAGGGAGCCTCTTTCCACCCGTGAAGGGCCAGGTTCAGCTTCGGAGAAATTCTCAGGGCTGCTTCGCCAGGCCGGGTGGGAGGAAAGGAAAAAGGGCGGGACCCGGAAATGCCAGCATGTTTTTGCTGAAAGCCTTTGTGGCCAGCGATGAGCACTTAGCAGAGCCCGCGTGTCAACCTTTCAGAATTGCCCGGGGGGGGGGCGGGGGCGGCAGAACCTGGGAAATGGTGAATGATGGTCTCAGGGACAGAGACGTGTGGCCACCCAAGGAACTTAAGGAGCGCCGGGTTGTGTCCAAGGTTCCTCCCCCCCCCTACCCCCCAAAGATGGGAACGTGTGGATCCGGGAGCGAGGGCACCGGATTCCCCACCCCCGCCTGGGATGGAGCAAGGCGGTCGATGGGTCGCCGAGAGACGCGCCCCTCCGCTCGAGGGGGGGAGCCGAGGCAGCGGGAGCTGGGTGCTGACCGTGGTGCTGAAAGCGCCCCCACCGCCCCCCCATCGCTTCCCGGGCCAGGAGGAAAGCCGCTGCCGAAAGAAAGAAAGAAAGAAAGAAAGAAAGAAAGAAAGAAAGAAAGAAAGAGAGAGAGAGAGGAATTGCACGCAGAGAAAGAAAGAAAGAAAGAAGGGTTAGGGTTAGAAAGAAAGAAAGAAAGAAAGAAAGAAAGAAAGAAAGAAAGAAAGAAAGAAAGAAAGAAAGAAAGAAAGAAAGAAAGAAAGAAAGAAAGAAAGAAAGAAAGAAAGGAAGGAAGGAAGGAAGGAATTGCATGGAGAGACTCACCCCTCTGGCCTCCACTGCCTCCGCCTCGGTCTCCATCTGCCAAAGCTCCCCGCGCAGGAACAAGAACCGCGGCAGAATCAGTCCTCCTTCCTCGGCGGCGGTGGCGGCTCCCCCATGGATGAAAGGCCGCCGAAGGTCTTGAGATCGGCGGGTCGTTGGCCCGAAATGGAAGAGCCGGAGGGGTCGGGCTGCATCTGGCGAGGGTTCCAGCAGGAGGAGGAGGAGGAGGAGGAGGAGGAGATCATCGCACGTGGAAATGGGGACCCCTCTGGCGAGTTGAAATGCTGTCCTGTTGAAGGAAGCAAGAGTTCTGGGTTCCAGGCACATCCAGGTTAACCAGCATCCCGTGCGGAGATGGGAACACGTGAATCCCTCCAGAGACGTTGTGTTGGCAAAAGCCGCAGGCAAGCAGAGCCCCTTTGTTCCTTCCCAAGGACCAGACCTCGCACAGAGGCAAGCAGAGCTGTCGTTCCTGAAGCTGTGACGGTCCTGAAAGGATAATTGCACTCGCTTTAGTGCTGAAGCCAGTTCTGCTTCTAATTGCAAAGATCGTTGTTTGGCTGCTTGGGCCCACAGGGGGCTTGATAAGTGCATGCCCTCAAGTTAATAATTTGTGATGGCCCTTCTCAGGGTTTTCTTGATACAGAGTATTCAGAAGTATGGTTGTTGTGGGTTTTTCGGGCTGTTTGGCCGTGTTCTGGAGGTTTTTCTTCCTAACGTTTCGTCAGTCTCTGTGGCCGGCATCTTCAGAGGACAGGAGTAGTTAGAATACCTTGTTTTTTCGTTGTTTAGTCGTTAAGTCGTGTCCGACTCTTCGTGACCCCATGGACCAGAGCACGCCAAGCCCTCCTGTCTTCCACTGCCTCCTGGAGTTGGGTCAAATTCATGTTGGTTGCTTCGGTGACACTGTCCAACCATCTCGTCCTCTGTCGTCCCACTTCTCCTCTTGCCTTCACACTTTCCCAACATCAGGGTCAGGGTCTTTTCCATGGATAGAATACCTAGCACTCATCAAAATCGATTTTGAAGCTGGAACTCTTTCTGTGTTCTGGTGTAGTGTGTGGGATTGTTGAGTATTTGTAGCTGTGGGATCAGGTTTTTGTTCTTTTCAGGAGTGTGTGTGTGTGTGTGTGTGTGTGTGTGTGTGTGTTTCATGTAATAGAGCTCTCGAAGAAGGCTGAAAAGGCTAAGCCAAAACACACTGAGCTTTTAATTTGGAATAAAGTGCCCACTATATTTTTTATATGCTGGGACCAGGGTCTCTTCCTGCATCACATCTTTGGTGTGAAATTTGTGAATTTGATAATAACAAATTCCTTTTTGTTATTATCCTTCTCCTACAATACACAGCGGGAATCAATCTCCCAGCCTCTGGCTCCACAGCCAGGTGCTCCAGTTCACTCAGTTACCCAGCCAGCTCAGAGGGGACCGGGTCTCCATTAATCACGCAAGGGCAGACTGTGTGCGACAAATCAATGGGTGTTCGATGGAATGAAGCCTGAACTGTCCCTAGAGGCAAACATGGCAAGACTGAAGCCATTATCCTTTGGGCACATCGTGAGAAGACAAGGTTTGCTGGGAAAGCCAACAATCCTGCGAAAAGCTGAAGACCGCAAGAAAAGAGGAAGGCCACATATGAGATGGGCTGACTCCCTAAAGGAAGCCACTGGTTTGCATTTGGAAGAGCTGAGCAGGGCCGTTGAGGGCAGGATATTTTGGAGGTTGCTCATTCCTAGGGTTGCCCTAAATCTAAAGTGATTTGAGGGCACGTAACAGCAAAACTCTGCTCTACAGTTCTAAACCAAATTAAGCTCCTCCCTCCGCTTCCTCAGGAGGAGGAGATTCAGTTTGGAAAATAAAGCGTCAACTACCACCATGCGATGCGCAGACAGATTTCCCTGTTTTACCCACGACCTCCAATTTTGGACTATACCATCGATGGGCGGAGGGGGGGGAAGGGTAGGTGAAACATTAAGTCCAGGGCTTAAATGAGCCCGAACGCATCTCGACTGCGCCCCGTGGATTTCAGTGGTTGCTCCTGCTTGATGGACAGCATCCGAGTCGCGCTGGTCCCTCGCTGCCTCGGAAAATAAAATTTAAACTCCCCCCACCCACCACCCACCCCCGGCCCTACCACATGCTACCACATGGCACGCCAGACCAGCAGGCAAAGCACGTATCCCCATCTCACCCTTCTCCCTTACAACAAAGGTAAACTACTGCTTCATACCCACAATCTAATCCCTAGGATGCTCTCTGTCACCCTTTAGCCTGTTTTTCCCCCTGGATGTACTTCAGAACAAAGCCCTGAGCCGCAGCCATCTCTGCCTCTTGGGCCAGTGGAGTCTAGAAGCATTCTTGGAAATAACGGTAGCTCTAGAGTGCCTTCCTTCGGAGCCTGCCAGTCCCCTGTTCATTATTATTTTTTTAAATCAAGAGAGGCTGGGAGGCTTGCATACCCCAAAGAAAGTATGCAGCCTGTGTGTGTTTCCTTAGGGAGTAGGAGAGGGAGATGGGATAGATTTAATAAATGAATCAGCTACAGCGTTGTAGACTGGGTTGGGGGTGAGTGATTTAGTTGATTGGAGGGGTGCTTACTGGCACTCTTGATGGTTCTTTAATATATGTCTCTGAAATCCTATTTTTTTCCCCCCTAAGCGGTATCATGCAGCCCACAAGACCCCCTTTTCGGGGCAGTGGTTCTTTCCGCATGCCTCATGGTGGCCATGTGCCGGAGTCTCCGCTGCAGCCACGTGGGGTTGAAGATGCTGTTTACAGTAGGGGAAGAGCTTTGCCTTCAGCTGGCAGGATGCAGGCAGCTCTAGAGACATTACAGCGGCCACCAGGACGTGGGCAGGTAAATATGCAACATTTACAATGGCAGTTTCCAGCACAGGTATTTCCTTTGCAAAATAATTGGTTGCTACAGGCTGGGTAAGCCATTGTTCTTTATTCTGTTGGTTCAGATGCTGTGTACACAGTTGTTTCATAGGACAGCTGAGAGCACTAGTGGAATGGCAAGGGATTTGCTTTTCCAAATCAGGGAGTTGTATTATTAATATTACTGTTATTATGAATGTTATTATTACTGTTAATATTAATACTAGTAAGAGCTGTTCAGCAAACACTTACAACACAGGGAAGCAAAAGCAATATCACCCTGAATATCTTGTGTGTTTTGTAGACCAAAAAGGCTGGGACTGGTTAGTACTTGGCTGGGAAACCAGTGGGGAAAACTAGAGGTCTCCAGTTTAGGCAAGGAAAAATCCTGCCTGAATCCCTAGAGAGCAGATGCTAGTTAGAATCAATAGTACCGGGCCAGGTGGACCAGAGTGCTGGTACAATATAGAGTAGCTTCCTAAGTTTGTACACAATATAAAAATTTGTCACTCCAGCACTCACATTAGCTTTTTCTGGTGAAAATATAGAATTGTGGGGCTGGAAGGAGACCCCCAAAGGCCAATCTCCTACTGATGTAGAAAATCTATAGGTAACACAGTTTCGTCACTCTTTTTTATGGAATGCCCAGTGCCATAAACACACTGATCTTTACAATTAAAAAGTCAGTCATAATAAACTTCAAATAGGGCTGTTGTCCGGAACAGGCAGAAATGTATTTAAGGTGTGATCCCAAAATGGCACATTGCTCCTCAAATCCAATTAAGGTCAAGTCAGAGAAGACATGACATCGAGCTCATACTTATAAGGTATTTTGTTTGTCTTACAATTCTTTCTTTCTCAGCTTTTCTGATGTGTTTTTCCAGTCATTATGAGCGCCTGCCAAAATTCCTTTTTCTATTTCAGTCAATTTGATACAGAATCACAGCTGTATTTGTTGCCAGCTTCTTGTCATGTCTGAAAGACCCCATTGGTGTGCACTTTGCGTTTTGGAAACAAAATGGTCTACCGCAGTGTTCCTTGCTGCGTTTGAGAGATGAAGAACTTCACTTGCTAAGTTGTGTTCTTCAGCAAAATTCTGTTTCAGTTTTCAAGAGTGCCTTTTTCTCATGCCAGCTGTCCCAGCTGGTATTGCTCTTAACGAAAACTCTGCTGTGTGTGAAAGTCTGTCTTCTATTTTAGGAGTCTTCCAGTCTGCCTTCAAGTCTACCTTCCATGTTTCGAGGACTCGGTTTTGAGACCATTTCTAGGCCTCTTTTAGGTGAGTTAATCCGGTTGTATGGAAGATTGTTCCACATGGTTCAGTATCTATATTTTAGTGACATCTGAGTCTAAGAAGAACTTCTATTTTACTTTGACCTTCTTTTAAAAAACTCTTTGATCAGGTCCTGGAGTTCTTGGCAGAGGAATAAGTGACACAGTGACCAAACCTGGCATGGTGTTACCAGCACAGCAAAGCCCACAGTCCACAGTCGGGCCAGCTGGAGACAGCAAGGTGGAGAGGACAGTTTTGGGGCATGCCAGGTGAATAAAGTGGTTCAGAGGTGAACATTTAGCCGTGTATTAATTATTTGGTGACATTGAGTTAGGTTTGTATATCGCTTGGCCTGGCAGCCAGATGAGCTTAGTGATTCAGGAGGTAGACGTTTTCAAGGAGAGGTTTTAATCTCAAAATAGTTGTGGCCATTGGTTTAAACAGAAAGGTGGTGTGGCCGTGAAGTGTGATGGTCTGCAGATGAAGCCCATGCTGGATCTGAGGAAGAAGGCTCTGATTTGAGTCTCTGTTATGATGAAAATGTGTGTTGGGCTGTTTGCCTATATTCTTCCACCCCCAAAGACAGCTGTTTTCTAAGACAAATGAGCCGATGCTGGGTGTAGAATGCCAGTTAGGCTCCTTAAATTTTCCAAGCAGCAAAAAGGTACTTAGTAGCAAGCTGACTCTGGTTTAGTTTTTGTTGAAGGTCAACAAATAATGGTGTTCTGCACTTCCTTTGTATTGTGTATTTTACAGTCTTTTATGTAACATTTCGGTAAGCAACGCATTTAACAATTCTTCCCTTATTTGTTTATAGAATAGCACTATGTGGTAGATAAGGCTGAAAGGAGGTGGGACGAAGTGCCCAAATCTGTACAGTTCTAGCTTTATGCCTGTTGGAAATTTGAACCTGGGTCATCTTGTTCTAAACATATACAGTACACTGCATGGAGTGGGGAATTGCTATCAAACAATATTCCGGCTTCTTTGCTTTACAAGCAAGCGCCTGTGCAGTTTGAAACTTGGTATGGAAACCCTGTTTTTCTGTTTCCTTTTTTCTTTTCTTGTTAAAATGTGTGTACAGGACACCCAGTCGTGGGGAAACTGGAATGTCTCCTTTGGGGCTTGGAAGAGCAGCCATTGGGCTTGGCAGGGCCTTTCCAAACGTCTCTTTCTTGAATTCAAGAACGCTGCAGCCAGAATCGCCTTTGGAACAACCCAGACAAGAGATTCCTTCAGCGGTGTCTGATGAGCAGATGGAGAAAAGGCAAGCGAGAAATGATGGGTTGTGTGTGGTTTTTTTTAAAGGAGTCAGAGTTAGTGATATAGGTACGAGTTTCTGATACAACAGCAGTTAACTTTGGGTATTTTGATAATGTTATATGTGTTTAAGGGATTTATAAGCTGCCTTTCAGCATCATGCCATCCTAGAGCAAAGTACAGGGTCAGGCAAAAAGAACCTCCTGGATTTTGCTTAACTATGGGTCCGGCACTGGTGAAGTGGGGCAGGTCATAGTGGGGTCTTTCAGTAGCCTATGTCTTACCGTTTTCAGTCGCCACCATGGCTTGGACGAGTGTGCACCATGAGTTCGTCATTGAAGCGTTTATCGAAAACAACGAATCTGTGATTGTCATGCAGAGAGATTTTCATATCCACTTTGCGCTCGATTGAAATGCTGCTGTTCTAGATCAAAAAAATCATATTGCTGTGGGTTGAAAATTTCAGGGCCCCAGGTTCTCTGGAGCAATCTGAAAGCAGAGGTTTACAAATCAACCTCAAGCCAGCTTCCAGCATCCTCTGGGATTATTGCTACCCTGATTTAACGCCTTGACAAGAGAGTCAGCCATCCATCCCACATTCACATAGACACTCAGTCCTACGTGTAATGAAGATTCAGTGTAGCCACCTAAAAGGAAATAAAGGGAGAAAATTCTAGAGCACAGCCAGTCTTGTAAATGATGTAGCATCTCCCTCCATCCTGTCTAAATGCAAAATGGCTGCCTGGTCCGGTGGACAGGAATATATAGAGTCTGGAGGGCTTGGTCTTAGCCCTCTCAAGGAGCTCTGCAACTAGAGTTTCCAGGAGAGCTTTTAGCTTTTGTTGGGGTTTCAGCTATCTGTTTTCTACCACTGTGGTATCTCCTTCTTTTGCTACAGCAATCGACACCAGGTTGTCCCCCTTAAATGTCAGTTTTTGTAACCTCTAGAAAACTGGAGCAAATTTAGTAATTTGCAGGGGTGTGCAAACCAGCAACTGGAGGTTTCTTGAGCTGTCCAACACCAAAATATTCCTGCTTCACCTTGTTTCAAGTTTTTTCTCTGAAGCTGGTTCACATGCCCAGTTCACCTAATTTCCATCTAAGAGCACACCACTACAACAGTGTGTGTGTACCAGGGAAGGTGACTCTTGGATTTTGTAAGGCCAATGAATCTCTTTTGGGAGAACTCTGTACGTTTCTAGAAATATTTTGGTATCTATATGGCCGTTTCGCCTACATTTGGAACTGGTTAGCACTCTGAAATGGATCTCACTTAATAACATATATGATCTTTCTACAGATGCGTGTCAGCTGTCTACCCCATCTGTGCACCATTTAAGGACCAGTTGGGGTCTAACTCATCCTCTGCCTTTTGGTGGCACTCCAGCTGGATCTGGATTTATAATAGTATTTCTGCATTTCCAGATCTCCATGAAAACACCTCTTCTGGGAATGTGGTAGATTTGAAATATTCAAGAGAGAGGCACATGGGAGGATTTTACTTCTGCCTACAGGCATCTCCTGGCCATGGTGGAAAGACCACCAGGCAGGATTATTTGCACCACCAAGCCCACAAAAGTAAAAAAGAAGACAAAAAGCAGAAGGTGAAGAAAGAAAGACACTGCCCCGATGCATTGATTCCGACCTAACCACTCAAAATCCATCGAGGAAGGATGCAGACATTCATCCCTAGTCACACGACCTTTTGATCCTGCTAGTGTTAAAGTTGGAGAACTTGCAGAACTTGAGCTGGCCTGTCAATGACAGGACTTCTTGGTGGTCAGCCGTCCACAGGGTCACCAGGTGTTGGAAACAACCTAATGCCATATAACAAGAACAGTGTAACGTGGAGTTCACTGTATGTGGATGATGGGCCCACGGGATCCCTCTTGGAAAGTCTGAAGTCTCCCATCAGCCACTCCACACCAGCAACAACAACAAAACAACCCATCTTTTTGTCCAAATGGCAGAACTAGGTGGAGTGTGGGGGTGGGCAAAAGGAGAGCCCTCTCATTCAGAACTTCCTCCCAGGGAACCTGGAATGGGCCATGAGACTGCCATACTTTGCAAAACGGAGCATGGGTTTAAAAAGAGAGGGAAACAGGGCTTCACTTTTTCTGCCCTGTTCAACTCAGCTCTGCCTTCATCGCTGTGTTTGGAAGTCGTGGCTCAGGGTTTTGCAAAGGGTGGGATCAGCAGAACTAGGGGAAGCTACGTAGCAGCAGCACATCCCATTTTACGGTTGCAAAAGGGTCAGTAGTTCCCTTTCCCCTTTTTCTGCATATCTCATACTGTAGATGTTGTTGTTGTTTAGTCCTTAAGTCGTGTCCGACTCTTCGTGACCCCATGGACCAGAGCACGCCAGGCCCTCCTGTCTTCCACTGCCTCCCGGAGTTGGGTCAAATTCATGTTCATCGCTTCGATGACACTGTCCAACCGCATACTGTAGGTAACATCTCTCATATAAATGTAGGCATGGCTTAGTTTCAGTTTTGTTTTCCCGGTATTTTGAGAGACATACTGTAGATAACATCTCTCAAATACCGGGAATACAAAACTGAAACTAAGCCATGCCTACATTTATTTTCAACATTTACACAAGATGTTGACTTAAGATGTTGATTTGCTGTGTTTATAACAAATGAACTGCACACTTCTCTGGTTAATGTTATGCAATGTGAAGACTTTGGCCGAACAGTTAGGCATTATTCCTATAATTTCTCCAACTCCTGTCATCTTCATACTCCTTCCTGTTTTAATGGACCTGTCTCTTATTTTCTACCAACTAGAGAGCCAGAGTGGGTAAACTATAGCTGCCCAGTTGTTTCAGGATTACAACTCCCATCATTCCTCACCTTTTGGTGTGCTGGTGTGGGATGATGGGAGAGAGAGAGAGACTCACATAGAGAGATATGAGAGAGAGAGAGAGAGAGAGAGAGACTCACATAGGTATTTTAAATGGACTACCACATCCTCAATGCGACTTAAATAAAACCAAGGCACCCTTAAAAAAACACAAAAGAAACCCTAAAAACAGGTGTATTTCATACTCATCCTCCTTCTCCAGGTGCAGAATCAATCTGGCAAGGGTTCTCCCTGCCCTCTTGAACGGAAAAAGCTGCCACCTGTTTGATTTCTGCCTGTAGGGCTGCCCAGCTGACACCCGTCACTGAGCTCCACTGGAACTGGGAAAATATGTCTCCCCCAACTTCTTTCCTGTTTTAATGGACAAGATGACGACTGTTTTCAGCTCCTTGCGCATTCAAAGACGGTGAATTGGTGGCAGCTTTCTGTGTGTTCACTTCCAACCTTCTTTTCCTTTCCTTTTACAGTAGGACCCCTGTATCCACAGGAAATCTGTTCAAAGACCCCCACCAGATGCTGAAAATTGCGGATAATAGCATACACAAGTGGAACACTTGTATTCTCTGCCTCTCAGCCCGACCTACCTGTACAGGGTCGTTGTGAGCATGCAGAAAGGACAAGCAGAGCTGCGTATACCTCGCGAGGAACGGGTTCCTCTCCAGGCAATAACCACAAACCTACATTTAACGCCCATGCAAACACATGGATTTATTTATTTTGTTTTGCTACCTTTTCCCCCCTTGTGGACAGCTCGGTGAGAATCCAACTCCCCCAAGTTCACTAGCACTTCCAATGTACAATAGATGACCCGTGTTCCTGGTATTCTTTTTTCCGGACCCAGCAGCATTGAAACTCATTCAGAGATGCGAGGATGGATCCCCCAGTCCAGACGGAGTATGTCTGGAGCGTGACGTTCACGTTCGTGTTGGTGGGCACGCCAGCCAAGAGGTCGTGGGTGAACCTCTCCTTGAACCCTAAACTGAGAAGAGCCTCCACAGAGTAGGATGTTTTCGTACATCTCTTTCTGGAAGATTTCTGGGACCTTCCGCAAGCTTTTTTGGGCCATGCCGGGGACTCCGAGGACAGAAAGCCCTGGCATCTGCGGAGGATGGAATAACAGTTCCGGGCACTGGAATCTCTCCTTTCCCAACCGAATGGTCTGGCCGTCCGGCAACTGGTAGTCCACCCTATATTCTTTCTTGGGACGGTTCCACTCTGCCTCGAAATCAAGGGCCACGTAGCAGCACTTCTCCTTGATGTCATCCATGACGGCAAGCATTCGCTCATCAATGCAGTGGTTCCTTTCGCTCAGGAGGTCCATCAAGAAGGACATGATGTTGGCCCCGGCAGTGTTCATTCTCTCCATGGTGTGGGGCAAATTGTGTCTTTGGTGGACTGGGACGGTGTATGTCGTAGCGTAGCCGGTGTCGACCACCAGCCCGCTGATTTTGCCATGGGCGTAGACGGAGAGGATGGACTGAGAAGCCATGAACATCCTCGGAGAGTTGAGGGACTCAAAGACTATCTCCACCAGCTTCTCCCGGTTGTTCACTGGGCAGAAAGGAGAGTTGGACACGAGCAGGGGGTGTTTTTCTGGGGCGGCCTTGAGGTCGTGGTACAAGAGATGCCTCCAGAAAACTTCCATGGCTTCCCAGTCAATGATGGTGCCATGTCTTAGAGGCAAAATGATGTCTACATCGGGCTCCAACCAGGCACGGTTCCCGACAAAGGTAGCTGGTCGGTCTCTTTCCATCCTCATGGACTTCCTTGTGGGGTAGCAAACCACCGTCTCAATGACCACCTCAGGGGCCTGTAGCCCTGCAAACCCGGCTTTACAGGTTCCGGTCCTGGTATCTATCACCAAGGGTACTTCTTGAATGAACCTTTGGGCTCTTTCCAGAGTCCTAGACCACGCCGTGGTAGCACCTCGTTCTGTGGAAGATGTCCCAGACCCGGACGACTCGTCCAAGGCGAACCCGGGTGAATGGCTTTTTGGTCTCCTAGACCCAGCAGGGATTGCTGTACTTGGCCCTGGGCTCCTGGAATTTGAGGATCCAGGACTCCTTTTCCAGGAAGGTCCCGGGCTTTCTGCCCTGCAGCTGTTAAAAGACATGCTCAATCCTTCCCTCCAGTCCTCCGTCTGCAAACGGGAACAGGGGTAAATTACCCCAAATGGGTTAAAATGAAAATCCTGGGGGTAATGAGGATGGTCGCAGCAGCGCAACCGTCCTCATTACCCCCAGACATTTTATTTCCGACGATGCTGTGTGTATACCTACAAGGACTTGACTCAGTGCAGTGCAGCGTCAGGTCCTTCTGTATGCGCGCTTGCCTTGCTGATAGAGGCGGGGCCCGGAGCAAGATCATCTTTTCCTGACTCAGCGTCAGGTCCTTCTGTATGCGCGCTTGCCTTGTGGACGGAGGCGGGGCCGGGAGCGAGTCCATCTTCTCCTGACTTGCAGACTGCCGCTGCGATGCTAGTCTGCAAGTCTTTCAGCATTCTGCCAGTGTCCTGTCAAGGTACAAACAGATGATATAATCATCAATGGCTGCCAGGCTGTGTGTGGTATAAATTTTATACCACACACAGCCTGGCAGCCATTGATGATGATAAAAAAGACTCTAGACTGACTCAGATGATTCCAGAACTTAAGGCCTTCAACAACCGACTGTGCGATGCAATAGCAAAATAAAGAGGAATGCCCATGGGCTGGAAGGTGGCGACAAGCTTGGTGTCCACATCAAGGGATCTGAGCGTACTACTTTGTTTTGACGTGGTCAGAACTCACCTGGTGTTCATTGTTTAATGGGCACAGTCACTTTCATTTCCATCAGGACTCAGCTCCACAGAAGACTACCGGGAGGAGGAAGGTGTCCCGATGGGAAGTGATGATCCTTCAGAAAAAGCAGGAGCAGATTTTAAGTCTGATGGGTGAGTCTAGACAGCTGGATACCTGATCTGTGTCTGCGACTCATTTGTGCTTTGTAGACCGGATATGTTTCTCACCACTAAATACATTGATTGGGTTTCCTGCAAATGAGAGGCCCGAAATTACATAAGGGAGTTTGTGCCACAATTCCAAAATTCAAAGAGTTGTTTTTGTTTTTACTGCAGACTTCTAAGTTCTTCCAGCCAGCAGGTTCTTCGAGGCCCAGCAGCTGAAGTTTTTTAAAGTAAAGCCTGTGTGAGACCAAAGGCAATTTAGTTCTGTTTTCAGTCGTGGCCACCTGCACCCAAAAAGTCAAAAGTTCACATGAACAGGCTTCTCTTAAGCTGCTTGGTGGTTCCAGGTTCTCATGCCCAGAGATGCAAGCAAGAGGTGCAACAAAATATTGCAGCGCGTAGGTTTCTGCTGTGCAGGATTTTAGCTCCAACCTTCCTTCCATCTGCCCTCTGCCCCACACGGCCCAATAGCCAGGAAGAATTCTGTGGCCATGGAGATCTCTCGGTCTTCGAAAAGCTGTTTTGAGGCATCCTTCCCTCAGCATCTCTGCTTAGGGTACATTTTGAATATTTATAATTGTATTATTTATTTGGTATGGGGCTGGTGTTCTTCAAACCTATTGATATATATCTCTGTTGGGGGTGGGTGGAACCTTTTTATGTGTTAAGAAACGCAGCGATGTTTCCAAATATGGGGGCCTTAAAATTTTGAAAGTCCTCGGAAACAGGGTCATTTGGGGGCCCTTTAAAAAGTATGAAAGATAACGGAGCATAAAAATTTACTTGTTTAAAGATGAAGGTGCAATGAAAGATTGAGCAGGGGGTTGGACTCGATGGCCTTATGGGCCCCTTCCAACCCAATGATTCTATGATTAGACAGATTATCATAAGGCTTCCATTTTGCTTACCTTGTGAACCAAATGGAGTGAACTGTACTAATCTTACGATGTCAAATGTTGGGCTAATTCAATGGCTCTCCACCTTAGGTCCCCAGATGTTCTTGGACTAACCACGGAAGCCTTTACATCTAGCTGTGCTGGCCAGGATTTCTGGGAGTTGTAGTCCAAGAACATCTGGGGACCCAAGATTGGGAACCACTGGGCTGGACGATGTCTAGATGTTCTTCTCTGATCTTATGGCTTTTTAGTAAATGCAAAATTCCCCATATCTGGAATTTGAAATCCTCTTTTCTTCCTTCGAAGGGAAAGTTCGGAGCAACCCACCACCTCGGGTAGCAAAAGGACAATGAACCACGCAAGCCGGGTTCGCGTCCTCAACCTACGCAGGAACTTGAACGAACTTGACAACCTAGCCAAAGGAAAAGAGATGATGGTTCAAAAAAACCAGGCCAGTGTCTACTTCTTGCTCACCATGCGTGGAATAAAAGTGGTTTGCTAGGGTTGGCATTTCAGCTCAAAGACACAGACTTCCCATCAGGCTGAAAGCCTGTCTGTGGCCATTCATGTAAAAGAACCTGCTTTTGTTTTCACATATGCCTGGAAATAAATGGTTTTCTAGGGAGGGGAGAGAAAACGGAGAACTGTGTCTCGTTGACTCAGCTGTTAATTGGAAATGCATGTCCAAATCTCACCCCCCCTGCCTTGACTCTCCCAAGCAAGCTCTGTGAAAGGTCCTCTTCCCTCCTCATTCCTGTTTCCTTTCCTCCTCTGTTTGTGAGTCTGTAGGAAGGAACGGTCTTGAGTTCTAATCTCCATACAGTGCTTAGAAAATGTGGGGCTCTTTATGGGCTAGATCCAGTTCTTAGTCCCAGGACAAGTAAACCCAACCTTTGACCAGTCCAAGGGCTTAGATCCAATTTTTATTCCCTGTTAGAGTAAACACAGGTATGCAAATTCTCTTGACTCAATACACCTACTCTAGCTGGCAGCAGCAATTAGATTTTTGGCAGTTCTATGTCTGAGGATGATGGCAATGTCTGACGTACCAAAGGCTTGTGACCGAGATCTACAAACAAAGCCTGACTCCTCAATAATGGGAGATCATTGTTTTTTCCAGGGAGGAACTGAATGCCTGTCATTCCTGGATTGAGATGTTAACACGGCAGCAAAGGGACGTGGAGACAGACATTGAGAGAGAAAAGGAGGCTGGCAATGTGTATGTAACAGCAATTTCCGTTTGCACTGCATTAGGACAACTGCTGGGTAGCTCCGTGGTTGAGGCATCTGGCTGCGGAGCCAGAGGTTGAGAGTTCGATTCCACCACTGGGCCTCCTCGAGAGGGGCTGGACTCAATTTATAAGGTCCTTTTCTAGCTCTGCAGTTCTAAGATTAATTAATATTTCCCAGAATTTATTCACACAATATAACAATTTATATCCTTTCCCATTAGGTATTCTGGCTAGGAATTTTAGGAGCTGTGGTCTAATGCAGGTTAGTCATCTTTGCTTTTTGGCCATGAGAATGTCAATCGGGGGCTGGATTGCAGGCCGTGGAATTCCCGTGGGTCTTCTCACCCACCGGGCGGCTTTCCAGATGTTCAGGGGCCTACAGTGCCCATCGGCCACAGCCAGCATAGCCAAGGGCGAGGGCTGATAAAATTTGTAATCCAAGAATCATTGGCAAGGTTGTATGGTGCCCATCCTATTGACAATAAGGAATTATAGGATTAGAGATTGTTTTCTCTTTGGGATTCAAGGCATTGTTTGAAAAATGTGTTCCCAAATCAGAGGAGATGGGTGGCTTAAATAATAATTATAATAAAGGTGTTTGCCAGCAGACTGGTTTTAGATCATTGTGAAGGAGAAGATGGTAAGGTGGCTTGGGTTACCCGCCAACTTTTTCTCGTGGGACTAATTAAAATGTGAGGACAGTAAGTATCTGTACAGAACAGGACTTTTTATCACAGTGGTTCCCAATTTTGAGTGCCCAGATGTTCTTGGACTACAACTCCCAGAAATCCTGGCCAGCACAGCTCGTGGTGAAGACTTCTGGGGGTTTTAGTCCAAGAATATCCAGGGACCTAAGATTGGGACTGTTTCGTCATCATAATGATCATGTGCTGTCAAGTCAATTCTGACTTATGGCAACCCTTTTCAGGGTTTTCCAGGTAGAGTACTCAGAGGTGAGTTTCCCTTCCCTTCCTCCAGGGGGCGCCCTGGGACTGTGCAGCTCACCCAAGGCTACACAAGCTGGTTCTTCTGGAACGCACAGTGGGGGAATCGAACTCCCAACCTGTGGCTCTGCAGCCAGAGACCCGACCCACGGAGCTATCCAGCCAGCTATAGAACTTCTTTGTGGACTTTTCAAAGATCAGTTCCATGGGTTCCCCTAAACTGGAAGCAACTTCCCGCACATAACATCATCCGTAAGAGTTCTATACCCAGATTACACAGCCATAACAAGGAGCATCAGACCTTATTTTTGTGACAAGGTGACCTCTGTTTAATTTAGCAAGGAGGTCCCCTGTGATGAATTCAGCGAGGAGATGTCCGCTAATTAATGCGGCATGGTTGATTGCAAACGTGTCTCAGAGACAGCCGTGCGAAGCTGAAGGAAATCCCCCTCGTTTTGGGAAGTTCTTTATGGGAACAACAACCTTGCTATTAATCTTGTTAATACAACTGTGCCAAGGCACGCACCCTAAGGAAAGTGTCTTCTGTTCCAGTCAGTGAAGTAATTGCAAGTTATCTGCAAACAAGGAAAAGAAGGGAAAGTACCAAAAGTGGAGGCAGGGAAGGGTTGCCGTTGCCATTTCAGGAGCGTGTCCTTCCTTGGGAAGAAAATGCCTGAACTGCTGGAGAGCTCGGTGGTTGAGGCCTCTGGCTGCGGAGCCAGAGGTTGGGAGTTTGATTCCCCCACTGGGCCTCCTTGACAGGGGCTGGACTAGATGATCCATAGGGCCCCTTCCAGCTCTGCAGCTCTACGATGATGATGATGATGATGATGGTTGTGGCTATCTTTGGCAACTGTCTCTTTGTACCTTCCAGAGATGTAAAGAAACTCCCACCAGGTCTGGCTGGTGATTCTTAGACCCTGGGTGGTGCCTGAGGCAGCTTGTACCCCTAACCTTGCGTCCAGTGCTTTGGACTACAACTCCCATTGCCCCAAAGAGCCATGAAAAATGGGGGTTGTCGTCCAACGCACCTTAAAGGCACAAAGTCAGAGATAGCCGAACAATGGGAATATATTAATTCTAGCCCTAGTTCACATGCTTGAGGTTTGATGCTGGATGCAAAACAACTCCTTCAGGTTTTGTTGGATCTGGTGGTAGTGGGTGAATAACAGCATTTATTAAAAATAAATTCAGTAGAATTGTCTACTGAAATGCCTTCCTTCCTTCTTTTCCTGCCTTTCTTACTTCCCCCTATCTCTCTCCTTCCTTCCTTCCTTCCTTCCTTCCACCCACCCACCCACCCACCCACCCACCCATCACCAACCACTTCAGCAAAGGCTGCCGTCTCTCCAGAAATGCTCTTGAGTTCATTACTGCCGGTGTAGAGGTTTTTAAAAGGAGAGCTGGCTGTTTAGAAATGTAATTGAAAGACAGTCCATTAATACAAACCAGCTGAATTCCGAAAACAGAACCCTTTACCCCACAAGGCACCCGTTGTGGTCCCTTTTATTATTATTATGAGGGGTTTTTTTAAATGCGCCAGGTTCTTAACATCCATTATTTCCAATTTTCTCCTCTTCTTTTTATCTCCTTCCCTTCCCTGTTAATGCAGGGCCAGCGTATTCCGCCTCCATTGAACGAAAATGTGTAAGCGAAAGAGACACAGGAAGAGATGATGAAAAGATTGATCATTATACTTTCTTCCCCCCACCCCACCCCCAGTTAGCAATTTAGCTATGAGACGGGGGGGGGGGGGCTTACTTCAATGTTTCTTCTTTAAAAGTGGGACAATTTAATAGATAAGCAGGTGAACAAGTTAAGGTCTCAAACCTGGAACGATAAGAAAAAGGCAGGATAGATCATGGGATGCCTCCAGAGGCCTGTTGAGAAATGTTGGCCTGTGGAACTCCCTCCCACTGGAGGCCAGGTTGGCCTCCTCTTTGCTCTCCTTCTACAGGGAGGCAAAGCCCTTTTCCTGCAGGCAGGGGTTTCCCCCCCCCCCTAACTGGCTGGATAAGATGAGAGCTGCTGGTTTCCTCCCCCTCCCCATTTTTATACTGCTTGCTTGAATATTGTAAGCCCCCTGGAGCCCTCTTGAGGAGAAAGGTGGGGTATAAATATTTTAAATGGAGAAATAAAGGATAGTCCCAAAGAAGCTTTTTCTAGGATCTGCTCAACGTTGGGCCACTGCCAGTCTCCCAACAGGATGGAAGCTTTCTCAGGGCCTCCCTTTAAAAAGCGACATCCATGAAAACTTAGCGGTAGTTCCCAACCGCGGCTTTCCCCATTCCTTGGACTGCAATTCCCAGAGATCCAGACCAGCACAGCTCGTGGTGAAGGCGTCTGGGATTTGCAGTCCAAGAACATCTGGGGACCCAAGGTAGGGAACCCCTGGTATATAGTAAAGATGGCAAATATAACAACAGAATGCCTGTGGATGTATAAACGCTTGCTTCCTTTAATCATGTCAGAGTGTCGTGCAGTATACGAAATATAGGTAAAATTTTTTAAAAAAAATACAAATTAAAATGTTAAGATGTCTAGACTATTTTTGACCAAAAGCTGTTCTTAAAGGGGAAAAGAGGACATGATGATGAAAGGCATTGCAGAAACATCAGCTGAGTCTTTTCAAGTAGGGAAAGAAACATACGAAAGCTGGGAAACCCACCAGAAGGTGGCGCTGTGAGGAAAGGTGTTGGCCATGTGGAGGAGGAGGCTGTTTGGCCCTGGGGTCTGAAGTGCCTGACCTCCCCCTTCCCCAGCCTCGATACGCTGGCTTCAGGCTTTCTGAAACCTTCAAACTTCATAGCTGGCGGGAAATCCCGGTTGCAGTCCATTTATTAGCCAAGAAAAATGCTTGCCTTTGTAAAATCGGCTTTGCTTTATGGCTCTTGGTGTGCCATAAACCAGGTCTGGTTTTGTTGATGCTTTGGTTACCTTTTTATCTGTGGTCTGCAAATCTTCACATTTCTTGGTGTTTTCCTGCTTCTTTAGGGATTTAGCAGGGATGATGTGAGTTGAGGGAGAATGTTCCTTCAGATGAAGCCAGCTGTGATGTCGTAGTGGCTGCAGCTCTGTTTCAGGTGACTCATGGGATGGTTGTGAGCAGTAAGGAGGATGTTCAGTATCTCCCTTGGCATGGCGTTAAGTGCAGGGGGTGGGGAACACTTCTATGAATACATGTTTGAAAAAATGTAGTCTGTGGCATCTTGCTAGTTATCAGAAAAGCAGTCTTTTCTAAACATTTAGAGAGAAATTTTAGTTCTTTGTGCTGCTTTAGCAGGTTTGGCTGGCGAGCCATTATTTGAATTGTTACTTTCCTGTCACTCGAAAATGGCAGAAAGAGGCATGAAGCTTAAGGATGATTGCAGAAGAAAGGTTTCATTGTACTGCAAATTTATTTTCAGCCCCTTCCCAATTTTTGATCTATTTTTCTATCAGGCTTCCAGTCACTCTGTTTATAATAGGAGCGTGTTGTTTTATGATGGAAGGGTCACCTGTTCAAGGAGAAGAACATCTCTCCAGAGAAGAATACAGAGCTATTGGCAAAACCAGAAAGGGAAGCTGAAGTGGCCCGTGGACTGGAGACCAACTTTGTTCTTCCACTGACTACAAAGGACTAGATGGTTTTCCTTGAAATGGGAGGTTGCATTTTGAAAACCAAGCCAGCTTCATGGAAAGGTCCATAGCCTACAACTATTCAGGTGCAGAGAGAGAGGGTCCCATTTTGATCTGGGGCAACATAGGCAATATTGCTGCTATCATGATGAGTGGCTTGAAGGAAAAACAAATGATCCGTTTGGTTCAGAAAAGAATCTGGGTAACATCAGTAATCAAATTGAGACCTGCACAGTACTTCTGGAAGAGCTGTTGATGTGCCCGCTCTCTCATTTTGACATTTCTTGCCTGTGTGTTATTTTGCTGCACTGAAGGGCAGAATATAGCAAGACATGAAGAACAGAAAAACCAGACGTCAAGAAAGCAACTCTGGAAATCTGTTCTGTCTCTTTAGTTGCAGAAGCTGAAAAAGGATGACTTGGATCTAGCCGAAGAGACTTCTGCAGTGTGCTTAGAGATGTACAGGACAAGAGAGGTAGTGCGCCTTTTAACTTGCAGACATGTCTTCCACAAAAATGCATTGACCGTTGACTGTTAACGTGTGGGATCTGTCCCATTTGCAACCATGCTGTTATCCAAAAGAACTGAGAAAGGTCCAATACCTTATCTTTTAGAAAACTGTCAACAACTCACTTGTTGGAATCTTAGGCAAAAATATTCCCTTCACTAGACGAAGTATGAATTTTCTTTGTTCGAGATTACAACCATTCAGGAACATTAATTAAAGGTTTAAATGTATGGTAAGCAACTCCCAAACCTAAAACGTTTTATTATTATTGAGAAGTGTTGCCAGGTTTAGGCTTTTGCCATATGCGTGTGGGTAAGAACAATATAAATTAAGCTCCTTAGTTCTGAAAATATTTCCTATACATGTACAAGTCATCCTGTTTTCACTGAGGCTTGGTTCTGTTTGGTTAAGAAACTGATCAATTCATGATGAGTTTTTATGTTACCTAGCCTTTGAAGGATTTGACCTCTGAGAAAACAATATTTAAATTATATTTGCAGAAGTTGTGATTTAATTAATGCTTTTGTTCTTTGTTGATTGTATTGATGGTTTTATTGCATTTTGTTATTCCTTTTGTCTTTTAGAGTTAGGATTTTAATAGTGGTTCTGAGCTGTCTTAGGTTCTGTGGTGGGGAGGGTGGGGTCTATAGAATAATATACTGGTTGTGCTGTCCATGCTGCTGGTGTTGAACAAGGTTCTTGCCCAGAGCAAAATGTTGATCCCACAGTGCATGGGTGTGGATTTTGATTGTCTCCCTATAATCACTGATATCTGTAGTCACCGAAGGGTAGAAATAAGATGGAACTCAAATTAATAAAAGAGGCATGGGCTTCAGTCTTGTTCCTTAAACACAACAACAGCAAAACCAAAACTACCAGAGTTCAGAATGATTATACTTAAATTACATTTTGATGTTTCAAAGTAAGTATGATATTAATTGTTGCCTGAAGACTGATAGATTAGCATTTTTCTTCTGTAGTTTTTTAATTGTTGGTTATAGACCAGTGTACTTTAAAATTGACCAGAATCCCCCAAATGACTCTCCTAAACCTTTTAGAAATGACAAGTAAATGTTAATTGTTGCACAGGGGAGAAATACCGTATTTTTCTGTGTAGAAGACAAGACTTTTTCCTAAAATAGTTGCTGCAGAAATTGAGTGTTGTCTTATACATGGAAGTGTGCCGAATCAGCAGCCACCCGCGGGGCTCACCTCAAACTCACGCCGCCACCTTGTCCCCTGCCCGAAGGGAGCCCGCGAGTGGCGCTGGAGGAGGCGATCAAGCGGCCACAGCTGCAGTCAATGGGCAGCTGCGAGGGGCGGCCGAGCACGCCTGCTCCTCCGCCTCTGCCTCCGGCTGCTGCAAGGGTCTAAATTGGGGTTCATCTTATATATTGGGGGGTCTTATACATGGAAAAATATGGTAAGCATTACTTGTTATGTTGCAAGAATGAATGACATCAGCAGCCTTTATGTGACTGCATAAAAATAATGTTCTCACATCCTTGTTATCCTCAAAATAACTTCTTACAGGTAACATGTGACAACATGCTGCTTCCAAGCTCTGCAAACTTTCTACAGACCAGCAATGTGGGCTAATGAAAACAGCAACAACACAAAGTGTATACTTCTTTTGAAGCATAACTAATGGTTTGGGACCTCGCTGCTTGTTGGAGTGTCATTCCCTAGGCACATGAGCCTGTGCCCCCTGATCCTCTCAGGTCATGATCTTATGGGTTGCCGCACCGAAAGTGGCCAGAGAGAGTTCTACATGAAACCAGGCCTTCTTGATTGTGGCACCATCCGTATGGAATACCCTCCCAGCAGATCGTCACCTGACCCCCTCCCTTCCAGCCTTTAAAAGGATGCTCAAAACTAGGCTGTTTGAAGAGGACTTTAAAGGTGTCCTCTTTTAATGCTTTGCTATATTTATGCTCTCATCCCGTCATCATCTGGGTTTGTTTAATGTTATGCTTAAATATACTGATTTTCGTTATTGATTAATCTGATTATTTGTTTTTATTTTGATGTTTTGTTTTGTTATATAATTTTACTTTGTGTTTGATGTAAACTGCCCAGAGTAGTGCCCAGCACTAACTGGGTGGCATACAAGCTTATGAAATAAATAAATAAATAATAAATGTGCTGAATGATCTGTGTAGTACTCCTGCTCATATATTTAAAATGTGCCTTGCAGGATGGATCAGGCCAAAGTCTGCCTTGCACAGAATTGTTTTCAGGAATCCACACAACAGGCGAGGATGGAATAGTCTGCAAGAAATGGTTCACTGATGAGTATATCACCCTGCTCCTGATATATTAGAACTCCATGAATTCTGGAGCATACTTTTCATAGGAGTTTTAGGAAGTCTGTTGTTTGTGTATTGTATGAAAATGTGGTCAAGTGAAATGGCAGCCATAGAAATCCGGCACAGCGCACTCTTTTTGATATGTTGAGTTTGACCGCTAAAACGTAGTTCATTCCAAAAGGGACATCATCCTAATCCCATTGAAAACAGATGAAAAAAGGCAAGGGGGAAATGTACTCTACCAGCTCAGCACACAAATGCATGGTGGAAGACTGTATACTTGGAACACTACGACCAAATCTTATGTGTAACAGTCACAGTAGGCAAGGATCTCACCCTTGGGGTAGAAAGGCATCCTTCCTCACCTGGCAGTTAACTTTATCGTTCTGAAGGAAGAGAAAGTGTCTCTCCACCATTCTGGAGCTGATGCACATAGCGCCCTCCCTCACCTAAGGAATCTTGTGCCAGAGCCAGAACAGGGAAGAACGCTGGGAAGGGAGAGGTGATCGGCATCTCCAAAAATGTCTCTAATCTTTAATTTCTAGAAAGAGAACAAGGCAAAATGTGATTAGGAAGGAATTTTTTCTTTTTAATCTCAAATACATTTTAACTGTACCAAATTCAGCACAATAGCACATGTCCTTGGCTTCTCTGTGTTATCCTCTTGTTGAATATGTTGACGGAACAGTCAGGAGAAGGAGGAGAAACTCAAAACATATGGCTCCTCTTCTTCAGATTCAGTTCTGCTGAACCTGCTAGCCTTACAGTATATTCACACAGTTAGTGGGAGAGCATCAGAAAAACATTAAAAAGAAGTTTCCTCTTCATTTTGAATGTTCATCTAATGGTGTCTATTTTTTAAATTATTGGAGATACCCAGTAGTCAAACACAATTTTGTAAATTTATGTTGCAATTTTACACACTTTTACCTGGGAATAAACCAGATTGAACGCAATGGGAATTCCTTCTTAATGTAAGATTGAGTTATTGATTTTTGAAGTGTTCTGATTTTTAATAGCTAGCTGGTCTAATAAGATACACTGTTAAAGGGTTTGCATTGGGATTTCTTCGAAAGCAAAATAAAATCACACAACTCATTCCTCCTTCTGAATGTTTTGTGCCTTATACTGTTACTGAGTTCTCTCTTTTCCAAAGCTGGATCTGAATTTAAAAGGTATTCTCTATAAGGAGGGTGGTGAACTTTTCGATGTCTAGATCTCTTATGCTTCACGTGACGGAAGTCTCAGCCAGCATGAGCAATGGTAGAGAATTATGGAAATGGTAATTTAAAACATTTGGTGGATCAATGGTTCCTCACACCTGCTCCTGTAGCATTGTGAGTTTCTTATTCTTAAGAAAAATGAATTAAACATAAGGAATAATCAATACAGCTTTTTCTGTACATAACTTGAAATGCAGAACTAGCTCACAAAGTTTGTTTTCTCCTTTTACAAAGTGTCCAAGGATTTTAAAAGCATTAAATACTGTGCATGTTCATGAGCCCTACTCATCCATAAGCCATCACCCCTTTTGACTACAGTGTTTTAAAACCACCCAGATGGTGTTTTATGCACTATGGGGTGGTATATAAGCAGCACACTTTGCTCCCTTGCTTGTTTTTTTTAATAAACCTCTTCTGCCAGCATATAGGTTCTGTTTAGATATAGGAGATTCTGCCAGCGAAAGGCTTCTGCCTTTTTACACACACACACACACACACACACACACACACACACAGAGAGAGAGAGAGAGAGAGAGAGAGAGAGAGAGAGAAAGAGAGAGAGAGAGAGAGAAGATAGCCCATACCAAAATGTGCACTATAATGTGTCATACTTCAGTTTTAGATCTGAATGCATATTTGTGTGTGTGTGAGAGGGAGAATCATAAGTATATTTGATTGTTGTTGTGAGATTTTTTTGAAGACAAGTCATAGGTCAGTACTAATTGGCAGATATGCCAACAATGTCACAATGTCATTACTTAACAATGTATCCCTTGATTGAAGAAACTTACTATCCTCCACTTCTTGTTAATCAGCTACAGTTCACCATTGTGACTTGTGCAATTTCAGTTACTCTGGAGTAAAATCCCAACAGCATTTTGCCAGTGCTCTCTTCCTTTCTACTTTACTTCACAACAACCTTGTAAGAGACCACTGGTAATGGCGCGGCTAAAAAATATTGTAAATAAATAAATATATAAAGTAAGTCAGGCTAAGAGACTGAATGGCTTGCAAAAACAGATCACTGAGTTTTATGGCTCAGTGAGGACTGGCATCTAGATCAACTAAGATCTAGTTGAACCTTTTCTCTATCATGCCACACAGGCTTTCAAACCTGGCCTAAACACAAATAACCTCCTGAATCTGATCTGCCAAAACTATTCAGATGAATTCTTTGCCGTCTTGTTAGCAGAAGTCTCAGTTCTTTTAAGCTGATGACTTTTGTTTCATTTTGTGGATTAGTTCACTGACCGCTCAGGAGGTCCCAAAATGGACTTGCGTGGAGTAGCCAAGGAGAAGGAGAAGGAGGCTAGCATCTTTCTGCTTCATGCACTTTGGCATCTACCTCGTGTGTAGCTCACGTGTGGATGCCTTTTGGGTTGCTGAGCTTAACATCTCTTTTTGGCTGGGAAATCAGACTGTGTGGGAGATCACAGAAAATGGGATGTTTGCCAAAGCATCTCCTTTGAAGAAGGTGTGTGGAGTTGTGGTGCCTCCAGAGGGGCTGCATCGAAATGCCTGCAACTCTGAAACCACTTTCAATAAGCCACCAAATGGGAACAGCTGGATAGCACTTATCATGAGGGGGCAATGCCCATTTACCAAAACAATCAGAGTTGCTGCAGAGAAGGGAGCTGATGGTGTGATCATCTATAATTATCCAGGTACAGGTAACAACATCTTTCCCACGTTTAACTTTGGAGCAGAAGATATTGTGGCAGTCATGATCAGCAACCTGAAAGGGATGGATCTCTTACATTTGATTCACGGTGGCATTGAAGTGATGGTAACAATTGAAGGTGGAAAGCACTGTTCTCCATGGCTAACCCATTGTATGGGTACCTTGCTTGTTTTTGGCTCAGTTGTTGTGGCATATTGCACTTTTTCTTGTGCTGGGAGGCTACGAAGAACCAAGAAGAAGGCAGCAAGTGGATATTAATAAAGCCGTTCATCATCTGGAGCTTCGCACATTGAGAGAGAATGACAAGGAGGTTGGATCTAATGGAGAGAACTGTGTAGTGTGTTTAGAAATGTATAAACCTAAAGACACAGCCCGTGTATTGCATTGCAGGCACCTTTTCCACCAAACCTGTGTCGATCCTTAGCTTTCAAAGCATCAGACGTGCCCTGTGTGCAAGTGGAACATACTTGGGGCAATGGAAGGTGTTTCAACTGAAACAGAGCCACTAGTGGCTGCTCAAATACCAAGTGAAGCTTCTTCCATGATCCGTTCTCCTAATGAAGAAAACTCTGGAGCAGCACATGTGGGGATGGCAGAAAGGCCCAAAGGCAGACTCCAGAGGCAGATGACTTTCCCATTCTGCCTGCCTCATCCTTCAAGACCAAGCTTGAGCAAGTGTGGAATAAAAAGCTTCACTTCTCTTTCCACAGATTTTCACTTTTCTTTCTCCTTCTGTGTTGAGGGTAGAAAACACGATGTCACTCAGCTCTCCTCATTCCTCCTCACTGGCTATCCTGGCTGAGGCTCCTGGAGGTTTTAGACCCGTCTCACCTAGATGGCCCGGCGTTCGTACCCTTGCTGTAGGGACAGATCTCTTTATGGTTTCATTAAATTAGCCGCCCAGAGTGGTAGAATATACCAGATGGGCGGGATATAAACCAAATAAATAAATAAATAAATAAATAAATAAATTCTCCTGTGACAGGTGCAGTTGGGTTGGGCTGTAATTTCCTCTGCTGGAAAAGTAAAGCTAGCTTTTAAGTTTGGAAATACTTGATTGCAACGCAAAGAGCATTTCCTAAAAAGAAAGAAAGAGTCTCAGTTGTGACTGAGATTCAGGGGCAACGGTTTTGTTCATTCTGGAGTAAGTGTGCCAGTGTGGGGGATGACAAAGAGCCAAATTGAGCTGAGATGAGTGAGTCATATCTATTTCTGGCCTGTGTCACTTTTGCCTTTATTTATCTCTCATTCTGTTACATTCTCTTTTCCATTTCAATCTATGGTTTACTGAAATGGAAAAAAGAATGTAACAGAATGAGGGATAAAATATTTTTTAAAATACTGAAAATATGTATTTAGATTTGAGTATTCCTGAGTAGATAGGGTGCTTGACTCCTCCCAGCTGTCCTACAGAGATACATAGACACACACACACCCCGAGAAAAGATCGGAAGCATGTTGTTCATCACAGCTGGCATTTATCCCAAGTAAGGGTTAGTCCCAGAATGAAGTCTGACAATCACAGACAATCATATCAATATTCATCTGAATATCAAAGTATAAGTCTCTTCATTGTTGCAATAATTTCAGGCAACATCAGTTTGTCTATCAAACTATTTCTCTACATTGTATTATATGAACAGAATCTCTTCAGAATTGTTGTAGCATCCAAAAGTCTTATAGTTATGTGAATCTGTACGGACATATTCTTAAAAATATAAGAACATCGAATTTAAGTTTTTGGCAGATATTTAAGTCAAAAATATAAGTGCATAACTACAATAAAATATCAAAAAAAAAGTTTTAAATTACATTCTTAAAATACAAATGCCTATAGGCTATAAACGCAGCTTTAAAGAGCAAAAGACAGAGAATACATTGCTTAAAATATTAAAGCTCTTAAGAATTAAAAAATCTATAAAATTAAAACACATTGCTGAACCTTTTAGCATACTTAGGCACACACCAAAAAATATTAAATTAAGTTCTCACCCAGTCTGACTGTTAAAGTCTATGTAAGAAATGGCTGTTGATTTTCTGGTGCTGCCTCTGCTGTGCCCCATGATATCAGTTTTGTTGATATTCAGTGTGTGTGTTGTTGTTGTTTAGTCATTAAGTCGTGTCCGACTCTTCGTGACCCCATGGACCAGAGAACGCCAGGCCCTCCTGTCTTCCACTGCCTCCCGGAGTTGGGTCAAAGTCATGTTGGTCGCTTCGGTGACCCTGTCCAGCCATCTCGTCCTCTGTCGTCCCCTTCTCCTCTTGCCTTCACACTTTCACAGCATCAGGGTCTTTTCCAGGGAGTCTTCTCTTCTCATGAGATGGCCAAAGTATTGGAGCCTCAGCTTCAGGATCTGTCCTTCCAGTGAGCACTCGGGGTTGATTTCCTTCAGAACGGATAGGTTTGTTCTCCTTGCAGTCCAGGGGACTCTCAAGAGTCTCCTCCAGCACCACAATTCAAAAGCATCAATTCTTCGGTGGTCAGCCTTCTTTATGGTCCAGCTCTCACTTCCATACATCGCTACTGGAAAAACCATAGCTTTGACTATGTGGACCTTTGTCGGCAAGGTGAGGTCTCTGCTTTTTAAGATGCTGTCTAGGTTTCTCATCACTTCTTTTAATATCGTGGCTGCTGTCACCATCTGCAGTGATCATGGAGTCCAAGAAAGTAAAATCCGTCACTGCCTCCATATCTTCCCCTTCCATTTGCTAGGTGGTGATGGGACCAGTGGCCATGATCTTCGTTTTTTTGATGTTGAGCTTCAGACCATTTTTGGCGCTCTCCTCTTTCACCCTCATTAAGAGGTTCTTTAATTCCTCCTCACTTTCTGCCATCAGAGTGGTATCCTCTGCATATCGGAGGTTGTTGATATTTCTTCCGGAATCTTAATTCCAGCTTGGGATTCATCCAGTCCTGCCTTTCGCATGATGTATTCTGCATATAAGTTAAATAAGCAGGGAGACAATATACAGCCTTGTCGTACTCCTTTCCCAATTTTGAATCAATCAGTTGTTCCATATCCAGTTCTAACTGTTGCTTCCTGTCCCACATAGAGATTTCTCAGGAGATAGATAAGGTGGTCAGGCACTCCCATTTCTTTAAGAACTTGCCATAGTTTGCTGTGGTCCACACAGTCAAAGGCTTTTGCGTACTCAATGAAGCAGAAGTAGATGTTTTTCTGGAACTCTCTGGCTTTCTCCATAATCCAGCGCATGTTAGCAATTTGGTCTCTAGTTCCTCTGCCCCTTCGAAATCCAGCCTGTACTTCTGGGAGTTCTCGGTCCACCTACTGCTGAAGCCTATCTTTTTGGATTTTGAGCATAACCTTGCTAGCGTGTGAAATGAGTGCAATTGCACGGTAGTTGGAGCATTCTTTGGCACTGCCCTTCTTTGGGATTGGGATGTAGACTGATCTTTTCCAATCCTCTGGCCACTGCTGAGTTTTCCATACTTGCTGGCATATTGCCAGCACAACACAAAGCCATCTTGTTATGAATGAATTCCCTGTCCTGTAGTTTTGTATGTCCTACCCCCACATATTTATAACCTAGCAGGAGAATTTCTATGACATTTCAATGGTTTTTATTTCCCCTTATCTTCTTTTGCTATTTTAGGATTCATCAGTAGAAAATTCTACATGTTCTAGGTCACTACAAATCTCCATTTACTTCAATCCTGCTCAGTTTCCTTATGCTGTCAACCTTTGTTATGATTATCTTTCAACTTTACAAAACTGCTACCTTCATTTCTTCTAGTCCAGGAGTCTCCTATCTGATGTTTTTCTTTTTTATTAAAAACATTAAAACTTAAAACCTACACATTGAGGATTTTACATTTTCTAAATGATGCTGCTCAAGTTCAATTAAATATGTACAAACAATTAGCAGACAGAAAATGTTTACAAATTTTGTGGCCTTGATACAGCCTGATGTGGTTTAGTTACACTTAGAAGGGTTATGAAATGGCTCATAATAGCAACTCCAAGCCTTAGTTTTCAACTGCACTTTTAAGTTTTTTTTTCCTGCCCCCCTCCCTTCTAAATTCTTATAAAACACAAAATTTGAATATTGACACAGGTTGAAACATGTTTTAAATATTTTGGGAATTGTGTCACACCATTGAAAGAAGTACGTAATCCAGTAGATAGCTAAATTTGAGGCCACATATTAATGAAAGAATATTGAGCAGGACATTTTTGTATAGCTATCTAAAAGAGAATTCCTCACATATCACCAAAAGTCACATCTGTGGAACAGGAGGGGTTTGGAAGTTATAACAGCAAAGCAAAAAAGCAAAGCGTGCTGTTTATATATCACCCCCATAGCACTTAAAGCACTCTCTGGGCAGTTTACAAGTGAATTGCACAGGCTACACATTGCCGCCCTCCCCCAGCAAACAGTTAAGATATTTTTCCAGAGATTCAACCGAAATCTGGCTTCCTTTAACTTGAGCCCATTGTTGCGTGTCCTGCACTCTGGGATGATGGAGAACAGATCCTGCCCTTCCTTTGTATGAATACCTTTCAAGCATTTGAAAAGTGCTCTCCTGTCTCCCCTCAATCTTCTTTCCTCAAGGTTAAGCAGGCCCAGTTCTTTCAATCTTTCCTCATCAGGCTTGATTTCTAGCCCCCTGATCATCCTCGTTGCCCTCCTTTGAACTTGTTCCAATTTGTTAGCATCCTTCTTGAAGTGTGGTGTCCAGAACTGGACACAGGACTCCAAAGGAAGCCTCACGAGCGCTGAATCAAGGGGAACTAATACCTCACAGGATATGGGGACTCTGCTCCTGTTAATGCAGCCTAAAATCGCATTGGCCTTTTTTGCAGCCACATGGCACGGTTGGCTCATATTCAGCTTTTGGGGTTCACCAGACGTTGCACAGATGAGACAGCGGGCAAGTTTACCACCCAATAAGTTCAGAGTCAACAACTTGAAACATGGGTGTATCCAAGCTTGTGTGAAACAGAGTTTATTTTGTTGCTGAAAACATTTACAGTGAAATACTGGGAATATCCACTTGGATTCTTCTGAAGGAGACCTAATGGATTACATCCAGAGAAGATGATGGAGAAGATGATCAGGATAAAGATGGGGAATTCTGGGAAGAGATGCTTAAAACGTCCCCACCTGAGGGGGACGTTGCTGCTAACCAAGGTCTATGAAGAGCAGCTGAAAGAAATCATGTTTAGCTGGCAGAAAATTAAGTGGAGGAACGAGAGAGGTCCTTCAATATCTTAGGGGGCTTCACACAGAAAAAGCAGCAAACTTGTTTTCTGCTGCTCCAGAGAGCACGGTGAGAGCTAGTTGGTGTGAGTGTGAATTTGGGGGGAATTTTTAATTATGAGCTGTTTAAGGATGAAACAGGCTACCTATGAAAAAAGGAGACTTTCCTTTCTGGAGGTATTTGAGCAGAGGGGGTGGGTGGCCCTCTGTGAGCGATCCGGCATTCAGGAGTCTGGGCGAGATGACTAGCAAAAAATTGCGGTAAGACACCTCCAGTCACCCCCAATTTCTTTAGAAAGCTGGCAGGGATCCCAAGACACAAGGCATGGGTTTATTGTATTCACACTGGTCTCAGGTTATTATTATGGAGATGGGCAGATTGAAGCAAGCCGCCAATTGTTTATTCATGAAATAATGAGCAATCAATGAAATTAGATATTGTCATTGAGGTGTCAGGAGCTGCCTACTGCACGGACCACATGGTATATATGGTTCTTATGGTGGGGCGGGTTTATACCATGTGTAACATAGCTATCTATCGATATGGCTGTGGCTGTTGTTACATGCTCTCAGGTTGGAAATGACTGGCAGGGACCCTAACTGGGCTTTCAAGGTAAGCGAGATATTTATAGGCTCTCGTTCTCTCAAGCAGTATCAGTTTTCCCCGTTTGCACAGACACACCCAGTGAGGTCACAGGGCTGAGCGTAGATTCGAACCCAGGCCTTCTGAGTCCTAGTCAGTCACTCTATCCACTACGCCATGCAGGGTATCTGTACACCTGTATTTGTTACGTACGGCGTACGGCCACCCTGTGAATGAGTGATCGGCAGAAGGTCCGGCCCTCAACTCCTGTTGACTCCAGGCTGTGGATTCCGGAATTTATGAGAGCCCGTTCATCTCGTATTGGGGCTTCCTCTTTTCCTGCTGCTTTCAGATCTATATATATATTATATGGTCCGGGCAGGAGGCAATTGCTGACACACAGACACTTCTCCCTGGGACAAAATCCACCCTAAACCTGGCGGAGGGTTTGCTTTCTTGGACCTCGTGTGTTTTGTGCCATTAAGTCGGAAAAGGTTTATAGTGACCCGAAAGTGAGATTTTTAAGGAGTGGTTTGACCAATTCCACTCCCTCTGTGGGCTTCCATGGCTGAGCAGGGATTCGAACTCGGGATTCCTGCGTCCTAGTCCATCTCTCTCTCCCAGTGGTTCCCAAACTTGGGACCCCATAAGTTTTTTCACTACAAATGCTAGAAACCCAGCCAGCACAGCTAGAGGTGGAGGCTTCTGGGATTTGTAGTCCCCAAACATCTGGGAATCTGCTTGGCCTACAACTCCCAGAATCCCCCTGCCAGCCTGAAGCACTACCGCCCTCTTCTCCTTTAATATAGGGGTGGAGTCTTCGACGGTCTTCCCATCCTTTTCCTGTCCTTTTTCATGGGGCTGCCAGAGTCTTCCGCAGTGGGACCAAGACGTTCTGCCTTTTCTCACTCTCTACTCAACTAAAGTGGTTCCCTGCCTTGGGTGGAGCTCCTCCCGGCCACTGTTCCTCCTTGCTTCTCTTTCTGTTTGGCCTCCAGCTCTCTGCCATGAAAAAGCTCTTTCCAGCAGGACCTCTGAATCCGCGAGGGATCGGTTCCAAGTCCCCCCTCCCGCGGATGCTGAAAAACGCGGATAATGGCAAACTCTATTTTAAGAGTGAAAGCTAGGCATAGCATGGTCTCTGCCCCCCTTTAGTGGCCAGCTCTGGTCATGACATGGTGGAAATCTATTTCTCTAGTAAAAGCTTTGGTCTTTCGTTCCCCTTACTGGCTTGTCCTTATAACTTCATCATTTTTATGTGTGTGTGTGTGTGTGTGTGTGTGTGTGTACATACATGTGTGTGTATGTATGTATATACATACACACACACACACACAGAATTTTAAAAAATATTTTTAATAATTTCAGACCATGGGTCAGTGAATCAGCAGATCCTGAGCCCATAGATAAGGGGGGTCCCACTGTACATCCTATCTTTTCTCCTGGTTTATCTTCTCCCTAATTCTCTCTCTTGGCAGATTGGTGTCAGGAGAACCGGCACCGGCAGAAAGTCCTGGTTGGCCAGAGGGGCCCCTCAGACAATAATAAGACGGAGACAGGCAAGACTCACAGGACTCTCCTCCCCGCCCACACTACGTTTTCAAGAATGGGATGGGGGTGGATTTGAACCCAGGTCTCCCAAGTCCTCATCGGATGCTATTCCGCCCTGGCTCTCCCTGGTCACATAGAAAGGAATACAGAAGAGCTGGAGGAAGGCAGGGGCCTCTCCATGTTTTCTCTTGGGGCTTCCTTTTGACAAGTCCAACCAAACGTTTTGTGTTCGTGCATGCGTTTGTGTGTGTGAGACCTGCATGCAAGGGCATCAAATAACCAGTTATTTAATCTGTTATTACTCTCTTTCTATCAGCAGGGAGCGGGGAGAGGGGCTTTTCTGTCTCCTAGGCAAAAATAACTCATCTTAGGAGTTGACTGAGGCGGGGGGGGGGGGTTACGCCTATTAAATATTGGATCAGCCCAAAGGAGTGGGGTTAAGAAAGAGCAAGGCTGTAAGTAAGAGGTTTGAATCAGAAAGAGCAGGAGAGCTGAAGAGGCTGGAGCTGCTGTTGCCACTTGGATTGCTAAGGCCCTTGCCAACTTGGTCTAGGACTAATTCCTGTATGTTTATGTCGGAGGGGGGTAAATCCATTGAGGGAATTCATGAATTCCATACCGTTGAATTGCTGTTTTATTCTAGGGTTCTGAAGACTACACGTGAAGCTGATTCTTCTCTCTATTGGACACCTAACGCAGTTGAGGAAGATGTGGATTTTTAATCTGAATTTGAATTCAAAGGGCCACTTGAACTTTGCAATTCTACAAGCAATCCCTGTATTGGTACTGTTGCCCAGGTCTTGAGTGCACAAACTGTAGCATTTTGCTCTTATAATTGCTTGCATTGTCTGTTACATAACTGTGAATAAGAAAAGACTTGTTTCATAATATTGTGTTTGCTGGACACTTAGATAGATATTTAAGTAAGCAAATAGCTGCATAGAACTTAAAAGTGTTACGGGGGCGACGGGCCATTTCTGGCTCTGCCTCAGGCAACAAAATTCCTTGGGCTACTCGGGCAACAGAGGACATCCGTGTGAGCTTCCTGCCCTCTAGTGGCTCTAATGGGAAAAGCGTTACAGAACCAAAGAGAACAGAAGTCAATTTCCAGCATTCACAAGCAAGCCATGTCTTTCATTGGATCGATGAAAAAAATACAATAAACGGTTTGCAAGTTCTCGAGAAACGAGTGCCAGGCTTGATGGTTAAAAAACAAAAAAATGGGTAAGGAGGCCAAGGCCTGGAAGTGCAAATTACATGCCGAGGGAAGGCTCACAGGGCTACTTTTGGGGACCTCTCCTCCCGCCCCCTCTACGTTTCCAGGAATGGGATGGGGTGGATTTGAACTCAGGTCTCCCAAGTCCTCATCGGATGCTATACCGCCCTGGCTCTCCCTGGTCACATAGAAAGGAATACAGAAGAGCTGGAGGAAGGCAGGGACCTCTCCATGTTTTCTCTTGGGGCTTCCTTTTGACAAGTCCAACCAGACGTTTTGTGTTCGTGCATGCGTGTGTGTGTGTGAGACCTGCATGCAAGGGCATCAAATAACCAGTTATTTAATCTGTTATTACTCTCTTTCTATCAGCAGGGAGCGGGGAACGGGGCTTTTCTGTCTCCTAGGCAAAAATAACTCATCTTAGGAGTTGGCTGGGGGGGGGGGGGGTGTAACGCCTATTAAATATTGGATCAGCCCAAAGGAGTGGGGTTACGAAAGAGCAAGGCTGTAAGTAAGAGGTTTGAATCAGAAAGAGCAGGAGAGCTGAAGAGGCTGGAGCTGCTGTTGCCACTTGGATTGCTAAGGCCCTTGCCAACTGGGTCTAGGACTAATTCCTGTATGTTTATGTCGGAGGCGGGTAAATCCATTGAGGGAATTCATGAATTCCATACCGTTGAATTGCTGTTTTATTCTAGGGTTCTGAAGACTACACGTGAAGCTGATTCTTCTCTCTATTGGACACCTAACCCAGTTGAGGAAGATGTGAATTTTTAATCTGAATTTGAATTCAAAGGGCCACTTGAACTTTGCAATTCTACAAGCAATCCCTGTATTGGTACTGTTGCCCAGGTCTTGAGTGCACAAACTGTAGCATTTTGCTCTTATAATTGCTCGCATTGTCTGTTACATAACTGTGAATAAGAAAAGACTTGTTTCATTATATTGTGTTTGCTGGACACTTAGATAGATATTTAAGTAAGCAAATAGCTGCATAGAACTTAAAAGTGTTACGGGGGCGACGGGCCATTTCTGGCTCTGCCTCAGGCAACAAAATTCCTTGGGCTACTCGGGCTACAGAGGACATCCGTGTGAGCTTCCTGCCCTCTAGTGGCTCTAATGGGAAAAGCGATACAGAACCAAAGAGAACAGAAGTCAATTTCCAGCATTCACAAGCAAGCCATGTCTTTCATTGGATCGATGAAAAAAATACAATAAACGGTTTGCAAGTTCTCGAGAAACGAGTGCCAGGCTTGATGGTTAAAAAACAAAAAAATGGGTAAGGAGGCCAAGGCCTGGAAGTGCAAATTACATGCCGAGGCAAGGCTCACAGGGCTACTTTTGGGGACCTCTCCTCCCGCCCCCTCTACGTTTCCAAGAATGGGATGGGGGTGGATTTGAACCCAGGTCTCCCAAGTCCTCATTGGATGCTATACCGCCCTGGCTCTCCCTGGTCACATAGAAAGGAATACAGAAGAGCTGGAGGAAGGCAGGGGCCTCTCCATGTTTTCTCTTGGGGCTTCCTTTTGACAAGTCCAACCAGAAGTTTTGGGTCCGTGCATGCGTGTGTGTGAGAGAGACCTGCATGCAAGGGCATCAAATAACCAGTTATTCAATCTGTTATTACTCTCTTTCTATCAGCAGGGAGAGGGGCTTTTCTGTCTCCTAGGCAAAAATAACTCATCTTAGGAGTTGGCTGGGGGGGGGGGGGGGTGTAACGCCTATTAAATATTGGATCAGCCCAAAGGAGTGGGGTTACGAAAGAGCAAGGCTGTAAGTAAGAGGTTTGAATCAGAAAGAGCAGGAGAGCTGAAGAGGCTGGAGCTGCTGTTGCCACTTGGATTGCTAAGGCCCTTGCCAACTGGGTCTAGGACTAATTCCTGTATGTTTATGTCGGAGGCGGGTAAATCCATTGAGGGAATTCATGAATTCCATACCGTTGAATTGCTGTTTTATTCTAGGGTTCTGAAGACTACACGTGAAGCTGATTCTTCTCTCTATTGGACACCTAACCCAGTTGAGGAAGATGTGAATTTTTAATCTGAATTTGAATTCAAAGGGCCACTTGAACTTTGCAATTCTACAAGCAATCCCTGTATTGGTACTGTTGCCCAGGTCTTGAGTGCACAAACTGTAGCATTTTGCTCTTATAATTGCTCGCATTGTCTGTTACATAACTGTGAATAAGAAAAGACTTGTTTCATAATATTGTGTTTGCTGGACACTTAGATAGATATTTAAGTAAGCAAATAGCTGCATAGAACTTAAAAGTGTTACGGGGGCGACGGGCCATTTCTGGCTCTGCCTCAGGCAACAAAATTCCTTGGGCTACTCGGGCTACAGAGGACATCCGTGTGAGCTTCCTGCCCTCTAGTGGCTCTAATGGGAAAAGCGTTACAGAACCAAAGAGAACAGAAGTCAATTTCCAGCATTCACAAGCAAGCCATGTCTTTCATTGGATTGATGAAAAAAATACAATAAACAGTTTGCAAGTTCTCGAGAAATGAGTGCCAGGTTTCATGGTTAAAAAACAAAAAAATGGGTAAGGAGGCCAAGGCCTGGAAGTGCAAATTACATGCCGAGGCAAGGCTCACAGGGCTACTTTTGGAGACCTCTCCTCCCGCCCCCTCTACGTTTCCAAGAATGGGATGGGGGTGGATTTGAACTCAGGTCTCCCAAGTCCTCATCGGATGCTATACCGCCCTGGCTCTGCCTGGTCACATAGAAAGGAATACAGAAGAGCTGGAGGAAGGCAGGGGCCTCTCCATGTTTTCTCTTGGGGCTTCCTTTTGACAAGTCCAACCAGACGTTTTGTGTTCGTGCATGCGTTTGTGTGTGTGAGACCTGCATGCAAGGGCATCAAATAACCAGTTATTTAATCTGTTATTACTCTCTTTCTATCAGCAGGGAGCGGGGAGCGGGGCTTTTCTGTCTCCTAGGCAAAAATAACTCATCTTAGGAGTTGGCTGGGGGGGGGGGGGTGTAACGCCTATTAAATATTGTATCAGCCCAAAGGAGTGGGGTTACGAAAGAGCAAGGCTGTAAGTAAGAGGTTTGAATCAGAAAGAGCAGGAGAGCTGAAGAGGCTGGAGCTGCTGTTGCCACTTGGATTGCTAAGGCCCTTGCCAACTGGGTCTAGGACTAATTCCTGTATGTTTATGTCGGAGGCGGGTAAATCCATTGAGGGAATTCATGAATTCCATACCGTTGAATTGCTGTTTTATTCTAGGGTTCTGAAGACTACACGTGAAGCTGATTCTTCTCTCTATTGGACACCTAACCCAGTTGAGGAAGATGTGAATTTTTAATCTGAATTTGAATTCAAAGGGCCACTTGAACTTTGCAATTCTACAAGCAATCCCTGTATTGGTACTGTTGCCCAGGTCTTGAGTGCACAAACTGTAGCATTTTGCTCTTATAATTGCTCGCATTGTCTGTTACATAACTGTGAATAAGAAAAGACTCGTTTCATAATATTGTGTTTGCTGGGCACTTAGATAGATATTTAAGTAAGCAAATAGCTGCATAGAACTTAAAAGTGTTACGGGGGCGACGGGCCATTTCTGGCTCTGCCTCAGGCAACAAAATTCCTTGGGCTACTCGGGCTACAGAGGACATCCGTGTGAGCTTCCTGCCCTCTAGTGGCTCTAATGGGAAAAGCGATACAGAACCAAAGAGAACAGAAGTCAATTTCCAGCATTCACAAGCAAGCCATGTCTTTCATTGGATCGATGAAAAAAATACAATAAACAGTTTGCAAGTTCTCGAGAAATGAGTGCCAGGTTTCATGGTTAAAAAACAAAAAAATGGGTAAGGAGGCCAAGGCCTGGAAGTGCAAATTACATGCCGAGGCAAGGCTCACAGGGCTACTTTTGGGGACCTCTCCTCCCGCCCCCTCTACGTTTCCAGGAATGGGATGGGGTGGATTTGAACCCAGGTCTCCCAAGTCCTCATCGGATGCTATACCGCCCTGGCTCTCCCTGGTCACATAGAAAGGAATACAGAAGAGCTGGAGGAAGGCAGGGGCCTCTCCATGTTTTCTCTTGGGGCTTCCTTTTGACAAGTCCAACCAGAAGTTTTGGGTCCGTGCATGCGTGTGTGTGAGAGAGACCTGCATGCAAGGGCATCAAATAACCAGTTATTCAATCTGTTATTACTCTCTTTCTATCAGCAGGGAGAGGGGCTTTTCTGTCTCCTAGGCAAAAATAACTCATCTTAGGAGTTGTCTGGGGGGGGGGGGTGTAACGCCTATTAAATATTGGATCAGCCCAAAGGAGTGGGGTTAAGAAAGAGCAAGGCTGTAAGTAAGAGGTTTGAATCAGAAAGAGCAGGAGAGCTGAAGAGGCTGGAGCTGCTGTTGCCACTTGGATTGCTAAGGCCCTTGCCAACTGGGTCTAGGACTAATTCCTGTATGTTTATGTCGGAGGGGGGTAAATCCATTGAGGGAATTCATGAATTCCATGCCGTTGAATTGCTGTTTTATTCTAGGGTTCTGAAGACTACACATGAAGCTGATTCTTCTCTCTATTGGACACCTAACCCAGTTGGGGAAGATGTGAATTTTTAATCTGAATTTGAATTCAAAGGGCCACTTGAACTTTGCAATTCTACAAGCAATCCCTGTATTGGTACTGTTGCCCAGGTCTTGAGTGCACAAACTGTAGCATTTTGCTCTTATAATTGCTCGCATTGTCTGTTACATAACTGTGAATAAGAAAAGACTCGTTTTGTAATATTGTGTTTGCTGGACACTTAGATAGATATTTAAGTAAGCAAATAGCTGCATAGAACTTAAAAGTGTTACGGGGGCGACGGGCCATTTCTGGCTCTGCCTCAGGCAACAAAATTCCTTGGGCTACTCGGGCTACAGAGGACATCCGTGTGAGCTTCCTGCCCTCTAGTGGCTCTAATGGGAAAAGCGTTACAGAACCAAAGAGAACAGAAGTCAATTTCCACCATTCACAAGCAAGCCATGTCTTTCATTGGATCGATGAAAAAAATACAATAAACAGTTTGCAAGTTCTCGAGAAATGAGTGCCAGGTTTCATGGTTAAAAAACAAAAAAATGGGTAAGGAGGCCAAGGCCTGGAAGTGCAAATTACATGCCGAGGCAAGGCTCACAGGGCTACTTTTGGGGACCTCTCCTCCCGCCCCCTCTACGTTTCCAAGAATGGGATGGGGGTGGATTTGAACCCAGGTCTCCCAAGTCCTCATCGGATGCTATACCGCCCTGGCTCTCCCTGGTCACATAGAAAGGAATACAGAAGAGCTGGAGGAAGGCAGGGGCCTCTCCATGTTTTCTCTTGGGGCTTCCTTTTGACAAGTCCAACCAGAAGTTTTGGGTCCGTGCATGCGTGTGTGAGAGAGAGACCTGCACGCAAGGGCATCAAATAACCAGTTATTCAATCTGTTATTACTCTCTTTCTATCAGCAGGGAGAGGGGCTTTTCTGTCTCCTAGGCAAAAATAACTCATCTTAGGAGTTGGCTGGGGGGGGGGGTGTAACGCCTATTAAATATTGGATCAGCCCAAAGGAGTGGGGTTAAGAAAGAGCAAGGCTGTAAGTAAGAGGTTTGAATCAGAAAGAGCAGGAGAGCTGAAGAGGCTGGAGCTGCTGTTGCCACTTGGATTGCTAAGGCCCTTGCCAACTGGGTCTAGGACTAATTCCTGTATGTTTATGTCGGAGGCGGGTAAATCCATTGAGGGAATTCATGAATTCCATACCGTTGAATTGCTGTTTTATTCTAGGGTTCTGAAGACTACACGTGAAGCTGATTCTTCTCTCTATTGGACACCTAACCCAGTTGAGGAAGATGTGAATTTTTAATCTGAATTTGAATTCAAAGGGCCACTTGAACTTTGCAATTCTACAAGCAATCCCTGTATTGGTACTGTTGCCCAGGTCTTGAGTGCACAAACTGTAGCATTTTGCTCTTATAATTGCTCGCATTGTCTGTTACATAACTGTGAATAAGAAAAGACTCGTTTTGTAATATTGTGTTTGCTGGACACTTAGATAGATATTTAAGTAAGCAAATAGCTGCATAGAACTTAAAAGTGTTACGGGGGCGACGGGCCATTTCTGGCTCTGCCTCAGGCAACAAAATTCCTTGGGCTACTCGGGCTACAGAGGACATCCGTGTGAGCTTCCTGCCCTCTAGTGGCTCTAATGGGAAAAGCGTTACAGAACCAAAGAGAACAGAAGTCAATTTCCAGCATTCACAAGCAAGCCATGTCTTTCATTGGATCGATGAAAAAAATACAATAAACAGTTTGCAAGTTCTCGAGAAATGAGTGCCAGGTTTCATGGTTAAAAAACAAAAAAATGGGTAAGGAGGCCAAGGCCTGGAAGTGCAAATTACATGCCGAGGCAAGGCTCACAGGGCTACTTTTGGGGACCTCTCCTCCCGCCCCCTCTACGTTTCCAAGAATGGGATGGGGGTGGATTTGAACCCAGGTCTCCCAAGTCCTCATTGGATGCTATACCGCCCTGGCTCTCCCTGGTCACATAGAAAGGAATACAGAAGAGCTGGAGGAAGGCAGGGGCCTCTCCATGTTTTCTCTTGGGGCTTCCTTTTGACAAGTCCAACCAGAAGTTTTGGGTCCGTGCATGCGTGTGTGAGAGAGAGACCTGCACGCAAGGGCATCAAATAACCAGTTATTCAATCTGTTATTACTCTCTTTCTATCAGCAGGGAGAGGGGGCTTTTCTGTCTCCTAGGCAAAAATAACTCATCTTAGGAGTTGGCTGGGGGGGGGGGGGTGGTGTAACGCCTATTAAATATTGGATCAGCCCAAAGGAGTGGGGTTAAGAAAGAGCAAGGCTGTAAGTAAGAGGTTTGAATCAGAAAGAGCAGGAGATCTGAGGAGGCTGGAGCTGCTGTTGCCACTTGGATTGCTAAGGCCCTTGCCCAACTGGGTCTAGGACTAATTCTTGTATGTTTATGTCGGAGGCGGGTAAATCCATTGAGGGAATTCATGAATTCCATACCGTTGAATTGCTGTTTTATTCTAGGGTTCTGAAGACTACACGTGAAGCTGATTCTTCTCTCTATTGGACACCTAACCCAGTTGAGGAAGATGTGAATTTTTAATCTGAATTTGAATTCAAAGGGCCACTTGAACTTTGCAATTCTACAAGCAATCCCTGTATGGTACTGTTGCCCAGGTCTTGAGTGCACAAACTGTAGCATTTTGCTCTTATAATTGCTCGCATTGTCTGTTACATAACTGTGAATAAGAAAAAGACTCGTTTTGTAATATTGTGTTTGCTGGACACTTAGATAGATATTTAAGTAAGCAAATAGCTGCATAGAACTTAAAAGTGTTACGGGGGCGACGGGGCCATTTCTGGCTCTGCCTCAGGCAACAAAATTCCTTGGGCTACTCGGGCTACAGAGGACATCCGTGTGAGCTTCCTGCCCTCTAGTGGCTCTAATGGGAAAAGCGTTACAGAACCAAAGAGAACAGAAGTCAATTTCCAGCATTCACAAGCAAGCCATGTCTTTCATTGGATCGATGAAAAAAATACAATAAACAGTTTGCAAGTTCTCGAGAAATGAGTGCCAGGTTTCATGGTTAAAAAACAAAAAAATGGGTAAGGAGGCCAAGGCCTGGAAGTGCAAATTACATGCCGAGGCAAGGCTCACAGGGCTACTTTTGGGGACCTCTCCTCCCGCCCCCTCTACGTTTCCAAGAATGGGATGGGGGTGGATTTGAACTCAGGTCTCCCAAGTCCTCATCGGATGCTATACCGCCCTGGCTCTGCCTGGTCACATAGAAAGGAATACAGAAGAGCTGGAGGAAGGCAGGGGCCTCTCCATGTTTTCTCTTGGGGCTTCCTTTTGACAAGTCCAACCAGACGTTTTGTGTTCGTGCATGCTGTGTGTGTGTGTGAGACCTGCATGCAAGGGCATCAAATAACCAGTTATTTAATCTGTTATTACTCTCTTTCTATCAGCAGGGAGCGGGGAGCGGGGGCTTTTCTGTCTCCTAGGCAAAAATAACTCATCTTAGGAGTTGGCTGGGGGGGGGGGGGTGTAACGCCTATTAAATATTGGATCAGCCCAAAGGAGTGGGGGTTAAGAAAGAGCAAGGCTGTAAGTAAGAGGTTTTGAATCAGAAAGAGCAGGAGAGCTGAAGAGGCTGGAGCTGCTGTTGCCACTTGGATTGCTAAGGCCCTTGCCAACTGGGTCTAGGACTAATTCCTGTATGTTTATGTCGGAGGCGGGTAAATCCATTGAGGGAATTCATGAATTCCATACCGTTGAATTGCTGTTTTTATTCTAGGGTTCTGAAGACTACACGTGAAGCTGATTCTTCTCTCTATTGGACACCTAACCCAGTTGAGGAAGATGTGAATTTTTAATCTGAATTTGAATTCAAAGGGGCCACTTGAACTTTGCAATTCTACAAGCAATCCCTGTATTGGTACTGTTGCCCAGGTCTTGAGTGCACAAACTGTAGCATTTTGCTCTTATAATTGCTCGCATTGTCTGTTACATAACTGTGAATAAGAAAAGACTCGTTTTGTAATATTGTGTTTGCTGGGCACTTAGATAGATATTTAAGTAAGCAAATAGCTGCATAGAACTTAAAAGTGTTACGGGGGCGACGGGCCATTTCTGGCTCTGCCTCAGGCAACAAAATTCCTTGGGCTACTCGGGCTACAGAGGACATCCGTGTGAGCTTCCTGCCCTCTAGTGGCTCTAATGGGAAAAGCGTTACAGAACCAAAGAGAACAGAAGTCAATTTCCAGCATTCACAAGCAAGCCATGTCTTTCATTGGATCGATGAAAAAAATACAATAAACGGTTTGCAAGTTCTCGAGAAACGAGTGCCAGGTTTCATGGTTAAAAAACAAAAAAATGGGTAAGGAGGCCAAGGCCTGGAAGTGCAAATTACATGCCGAGGCAAGGCTCACAGGGCTACTTTTGGGGACCTCTCCTCCCGCCCCCTCTACGTTTCCAAGAATGGGATGGGGGTGGATTTGAACCCAGGTCTCAGGTCTCCCAAGTCCTCATCGGATGCTATACCGCCCTGGCTCTCCCTGGTCACATAGAAAGGAATACAGAAGAGCTGGAGGAAGGCAGGGGCCTCTCCATGTTTTCTCTTGGGGCTTCCTTTTGACAAGTCCAACCAGAAGTTTTGGGTCCGTGCATGCGTGTGTGAGAGAGAGACCTGCACGCAAGGGCATCAAATAACCAGTTATTCAATCTGTTATTACTCTCTTTCTATCAGCAGGGAGAGGGGCTTTTCTGTCTCCTAGGCAAAAATAACTCATCTTAGGAGTTGGCTGGGGGGGGGGGGGTGTAACGCCTATTAAATATTGGATCAGCCCAAAGGAGTGGGGTTAAGAAAGAGCAAGGCTGTAAGTAAGAGGTTTGAATCAGAAAGAGCAGGAGATCTGAGGAGGCTGGAGCTGCTGTTGCCACTTGGATTGCTAAGGCCCTTGCCAACTGGGTCTAGGACTAATTCCTGTATGTTTATGTCGGAGGCGGGTAAATCCATTGAGGGAATTCATGAATTCCATACCGTTGAATTGCTGTTTTATTCTAGGGTTCTGAAGACTACACGTGAAGCTGATTCTTCTCTCTATTGGACACCTAACCCAGTTGAGGAAGATGTGAATTTTTAATCTGAATTTGAATTCAAAGGGCCACTTGAACTTTGCAATTCTACAAGCAATCCCTGTATTGGGTACTGTTGCCCAGGTCTTGAGTGCACAAACTGTAGCATTTTGCTCTTATAATTGCTCGCATTGTCTGTTACATAACTGTGAATAAGAAAAGACTCGTTTTGTAATATTGTGTTTGCTGGGCACTTAGATAGATATTTAAGTAAGCAAATAGCTGCATAGAACTTAAAAGTGTTACGGGGGCGACGGGCCATTTCTGGCTCTGCCTCAGGCAACAAAATTCCTTGGGCTACTCGGGCTACAGAGGACATCCGTGTGAGCTTCCTGCCCTCTAGTGGCTCTAATGGGAAAAGCGATACAGAACCAAAGAGAACAGAAGTCAATTTCCAGCATTCACAAGCAAGCCATGTCTTTCATTGGATCGATGAAAAAAATACAATAAACGGTTTGCAAGTTCTCGAGAAACGAGTGCCAGGTTTCATGGTTAAAAAACAAAAAAATGGGTAAGGAGGCCAAGGCCTGGAAGTGCAAATTACATGCCGAGGCAAGGCTCACAGGGCTACTTTTGGGGACCTCTCCTCCCGCCCCCTCTACGTTTCCAAGAATGGGATGGGGGTGGATTTGAACCCAGGTCTCCCAAGTCCTCATCGGATGCTATACCGCCCTGGCTCTCCCTGGTCACATAGAAAGGAATACAGAAGAGCTGGAGGAAGGCAGGGGCCTCTCCATGTTTTCTCTTGGGGCTTCCTTTTGACAAGTCCAACCAGACGTTTTGTGTTCGTGCATGCGTGTGTGTGTGTGAGACCTGCATGCAAGGGCATCAAATAACCAGTTATTTAATCTGTTATTACTCTCTTTCTATCAGCAGGGAGCGGGGAGCGGGGCTTTTCTGTCTCCTAGGCAAAAATAACTCATCTTAGGAGTTGGCTGGGGGGGGGGTGGTGTAACGCCTATTAAATATTGTATCAGCCCAAAGGAGTGGGGTTACGAAAGAGCAAGGCTGTAAGTAAGAGGTTTGAATCAGAAAGAGCAGGAGAGCTGAAGAGGCTGGAGCTGCTGTTGCCACTTGGATTGCTAAGGCCCTTGCCAACTGGGTCTAGGACTAATTCCTGTATGTTTATGTCGGAGGCGGGTAAATCCATTGAGGGAATTCATGAATTCCATACCGTTGAATTGCTGTTTTATTCTAGGGTTCTGAAGACTACACGTGAAGCTGATTCTTCTCTCTATTGGACACCTAACCCAGTTGAGGAAGATGTGAATTTTTAATCTGAATTTGAATTCAAAGGGCCACTTGAACTTTGCAATTCTACAAGCAATCCCTGTATTGGTACTGTTGCCCAGGTCTCTTGAGTGCACAAACTGTAGCATTTTGCTCTTATAATTGCTCGCATTGTCTGTTACATAACTGTGAATAAGAAAAGACTCGTTTCATAATATTGTGTTTGCTGGGCACTTAGATAGATATTTAAGTAAGCAAATAGCTGCATAGAACTTAAAAGTGTTACGGGGGCGACGGGCCATTTCTGGCTCTGCCTCAGGCAACAAAATTCCTTGGGCTACTCGGGCTACAGAGGACATCCGTGTGAGCTTCCTGCCCTCTAGTGGCTCTAATGGGAAAAGCGTTACAGAACCAAAGAGAACAGAAGTCAATTTCCAGCATTCACAAGCAAGCCATGTCTTTCATTGGATCGATGAAAAAAATACAATAAACGGTTTGCAAGTTCTCGAGAAACGAGGTGCCAGGTTTCATGGTTAAAAAACAAAAAAATGGGGTAAGGAGGCCAAGGCCTGGAAGTGCAAATTACATGCCGAGGCAAGGCTCACAGGGCTACTTTTGGGGACCTCTCCTCCCGCCCCCCTCTACGTTTCCAAGAATGGGATGGGGGTGGATTTGAACCCAGGTCTCCCAAGTCCTCATCGGATGCTATACCGCCCTGGCTCTCCCTGGTCACATAGAAAGGACTACAGAAGAGCTGGAGGAAGGCAGGGGCCTCTCCATGTTTTCTCTTGGGGCTTCCTTTTGACAAGTCCAACCAGAAGTTTTGGGTCCGTGCATGCGTGTGTGAGAGAGAGAGACCTGCACGCAAGGGCATCAAATAACCAGTTATTCAATCTGTTATTACTCTCTTTCTATCAGCAGGGGAGAGGGGCTTTTCTGTCTCCTAGGCAAAAATAACTCATCTTCGGAGTTGGCTGGGGGGGGGGGGGGGTTGTAACGCCTATTAAATATTGTATCAGCCCAAAGGAGTGGGGTTAAGAAAGAGCAAGGCTGTAAGTAAGAGGTTTGAATCAGAAAGAGCAGGAGAGCTGAAGAGGCTGGAGCTGCTGTTGCCACTTGGATTGCTACGGCCCTTGCCAACTTGGTCTAGGACTAATTCCTGTATGTTTATGTCGGAGGCGGGTAAATCCATTGAGGGAATTCATGAATTCCATACCGTTGAATTGCTGTTTTATTCTAGGGTTCTGAAGACTACACGTGAAGCTGATTCTTCTCTCTATTGGACACCTAACCCAGTTGAGGAAGATGTGAATTTTTAATCTGAAT
>JBAJHW010000104.1:0-87820 GCA_037013535.1 Intellagama lesueurii | reverse complement strand
TCCCAGTTAAGGCACAAGAGGGCGCACTTTTCCGGGGCTTTAACAGGCAGCATCCCCTAACCTGTTGAGTTCCAGTTGAGCCACAAGATGGAGCCGTTTTCCGGGCCATTTTTTTTATTATTGTTTTGATAACTTGGGTTAGGGTATGGGATACAGAAGGTAAGAGGGGGTGTGAGGGGGGGGGAAAGGGTTGGAGTTGAGGGGGAGAGGAGCAACAAAAATATACTAACATCCATTATATTCATATTGCAATATCAAAATTTCAACTCCGCTTTTCTACTATTTTCTGCCTTCCACATTTTAGTTCACGTTTTGATCTATGTTATTCAAGCACTATTTGATGACTCTAACCATTTGTAGAATAAGTCCCATCTTTCAGTTGCCTTTTGTATAGGACAGTCCTTCATCACTTCTGATAGAATGTCCATTTCTGCCGCTTCCCTTATCTTCTCAGTGAGATCCTCTTGTTTCGGTACCGCCGGACTTTTCCAATTTTTGGCATAGAGAATTCTGGCTGCAGTGACTGTACACTTCTTTGCTTTATATTATCTGGTATCACACTCAATAAAAACAGTTCTGAAGTTAATGGAACCTTACAAAGCAATATTTGTTGTAACACAGTATGCACTCTTATCCAATATTGTTTCGCTACTCTACAAGTCCACCACATATGATAATAGCTTCCCACGTGTCCTTCACATTTCCAACACACATTTGATACATCTGTATAAATCTTCGACAATTTTTCCGGAGTCATAGGCCACCTATAAAACATCTTATATATGTTCTCCTTAAAATTAACCGATTTTGTAAGCTTTATATTATTTTGCCATATTTGCGACCGTTGATCAATATCAATATTATGTCCTATATTTTGTGCCCACTTAATCATACATTCTTTAACCATCTCATCTCACATTTTAATTTCTAACAAATAATTATACATTTTATTAATTATTTTATCTTTTGAACCTAAAAAAAATTATCAAATGTTGTTTGCTCTGAGTAGAAACCCTCTATTTTGTCTTTTCTATATCTATATTCCAGCTGTGCTCTGGACCACCAGACTATGTAAATATTATCTGTCTGTCTGTCCGTCTGTCTCTATGTCCGTCCGCCTGTCCCTATGTCCCTCCGTCGGTCTATCCATCCGTCTGTCTGTCTATCCGCACACACATATATACTTACATACATACCTATACCTATATATATATATACCCTGTATACTTAGGTACGTATGTAAGTATATATGTTTGTGCAGATAGACTGTATATATATATATATAGCTGCCACATGTCCAGCAAGTTGTAGGAAAATAGAATATAAATAAAAGCGTTTTAAAAATTCAAACACACACGAACACTTCATCCAAGATAAACAAAGTGCTCTTAATGAGCTGTGCAACTTTCCTAACCACTGTAAGACACCAATAACTCCATCGAGTTAATTATTAAGTTTTCCGGGCCATTAAGAGGCAGCGTCTCCCAGCCTGCAGAGTCCCAGTTGAACCACAAGACGGCACCCTTTTCTGGGGCTTCAAGAGGACAACTGCTATTCAATCGACTTTTTGGCGGTTGCCCTATTTCACCTCCTTTTCATTAGTAACTGGGACCATGAGTTTCTTGTCTTGTTTTAGCTACGAGATGTAGACAATGGTAAAGAAGGTCCAGTCATGTACCTTTAGTAACTTACCAATTAAACAGTGTAATGACCACCTCTTACAGCATGGACAGTAGGGCAAAAAGCAATAATAATAATAACAACAATAATTAAAATAAAAATAACCATTTATTACTAGATTTATTTACTACCCTTTCATGCCGTAATCTTATTAAGGCACAGAAATCTTCTAATTTAAAGAACCGACACTTAGTTCAAATAAGAAATTATGGACATCTAAAACGACCTTTACAAATGGCTGATAAAGGAGAAAAGGGAGGGGGGGCAACTAATAAAAAGCAGGTGAAATAGGCAACCACCCAAAGTCGATTGAATAGCGGGAGGGCAGGCTCACCATGTGGGTCTGTCACGATCCCCTCTGCCCCATGATGACCTTTGTAACTCTTAATAGAAGGCTTGGTTGTATGTTAGTGATAACCCCCCATGTGGATGGATCTGTCCTGGCCCCTCCATCCCCTCAGGTGCCCTGCCCTGGTTATTGGGGTGGGAAACAGGTTGCGCAAAAGGCCACTTGAGGTGTTTTTCAGGCTTGTGGGCATGCATTTCCCATTTCAGAAAGGCCTTCGTAATGGACAGTCATAAAAGTGTCCCAGCAAGTCTATGCTAAGAGGTATCTCCTTTCAGACCCCTCATACATAATGGTCCAGCTCCTAACGCTCCCCCGCCCAACCAGAGGCTGATTCTTAGAGGGGCTTTTTCCATCTTTTCGGCTCTCCCTCCGCCCTGTACAAAAAGGCCCGGCCCTGTTGGACTGAATAGCTAGCTACTTTCATTTCCAATTTATGTAATTAAAGCATTCCTAATTCTTGTGATATTTATCACCTTTATTAGGTCTTTTTCTTTTAACAAAAAAGTCAGTCTGCATGCAAATAGCTGTTTATTTGATTTATCCAGAGTCTTTAAGAAGCAGTATTTCAGCGTAGGTTGTAATCTCAATATGCTGGCTGGGGATTCTGGAAGTTCTAAACGAAGGAGGCTCTGTTTCATAGGACAGATCACAGTTTTCAAGTTGTTGCACATGCTCCGTTATGATTCTCCTGTGTTATGACTATCTAATATTGGGAAGAAAATTGAATGGTTTAGAATTTGATTCATCAGGTCAATGAAAGGTTATTGTAAGATGCAGAATATATACAGTCAAGTTTATCTATTTTAAAATAAAATAAGAGAGATGTTGTGCCAATGATGCATGGTATCAGAATGATACTATAAATTAGAAGGATTAAAAAAAACCATTCAGAAAATAGTATTGAATGACTAATTTACAGACATTCTCTACATTAGTGAACCATATCACGAAAATAAAGCATGGCAGTTGCTGACATAGTTTTAGACATGTAATAAATAATTTCTTCATTTAAAATATTTTTTCTCCACTCTGTTCCTAAAAAAAGAACCCAAGACAGCTTCCATCGTTAAAGACCTAATGTTACAAGCTGAGAACGTTAATTATTGAAATATTGAAGAAGTATGAGTATCAATATCTGAAAAAAATGTTGGTGAAAACTGTTACAAAAACAGATTTAGAAGCCACAAAATTCAAACCAACCTGTTTCTTGTCTTCCAGACTGTCATTCGCTGAGGAAAAGCCTGCCTGAAGAGACAGGTCTCCACCTGCTTGGACAAGGACAGCAAGGAGAACACGTCTCTTTTCAGGAAAGAGATGCAGTGTACCAGGAGCGAGGTGCTCGCAAAACATCGTGTCAGGTTGCCGGGTTTGTTTTTTCATGGCCAAAACCAAAGATTTTGTGTCCTTGTAAAGGCTAGTTAGTTCTTGTGGACTGCGGGCCATTTCAGGAGTCAAGAACCTGTGCTGCTTTTAAGATGTTGAGTTCCCCCTTTAGGCATTTGACGGGGGACTCCTGGATTACTTCCAAGGAGAGAGAACCATATTCTTCAGGCTTTCCCCACCGGAATTCCCATGGCTGGAGCTGAGGCGGGGAGGACTAGTTTTCCATCAAGAGTACCAAGCTAAGTTAAAGAAGAGCCAGTCACAGTAAGCCAAAAATAGAAGGACGGAGGTTCAATATGGAGCTGCAGTTTTCTCCATTTTACTTCAACCGAAGTTAGAAAAAAATAATATTTGAATGACTGTCACAAACTAGAGCTAATTGGGCAGCAATGGGTTGTGGTGCAGGGCAACGCCAACAGAGTACGGTCACCCTCATTTACTGACAGGATGTTGCACGAAGTTGACAGCCGGCGGCAGAGGTGGGAAAAAATATCCTGAAACTCAGGTTTCCAAGACACTGTTATTTATTTATTCATTTTATCTAAAATACTTTTAGCCCGCCTTTCTCCTTAAAAAGGCAACTTACATTGTTGAAAGACAATAGTTAAAGCAGAAAACAATGACTATCCAACAGTGGTTTACATCATTAAAAGCCCATATTTAAAGCTGAGACCAATGAATACAGAGGCACCTTACATCAACAAAATATTATATTAAAGGTAAAAACAATATATGAATATTAAAAATAAACAAACTAAAAGCACTCTGAATAAAGGAAAACACAAGTAGTACAAAACATCCAGTCAGAGGTATAATGCATGAAAATCCATCTAAAAACGACACTTAGGTAGCCAGACACTCCGGGAAGGCTTGCCTGAACAGAAAGGGCTTTATAGGTCAAAACCAGCTGTTTAAATTGTGCCCAGAAACCGATCGGCAGCCTGTGGAGCTGCTCTAACACAGGGGTGATGTGATCCCTGTCACGACCCACAGTCCCGCAATCTGGCTGCCGTGTTTTAGTCCTGCGGAAGTATCCTCACACTTTCCATCGACGGCACCACATGGAGCCTGTTAGCCAATCTGGATTGATTATTAAACTACAATACAGGGTACTTCTTGAGCCTACAGTGGCTCCTTATGATAAACTGCCCCTACAGGCTTGACTCCCACCCCTACTCCACCTCCATGGAGGGCCAGACTGCTGAGCTCCTTCAGAAGCAACGCTCTGAAGGAGTTCAGGCCACAGGCAGGGAATGTATGATCAGCAATTCTCTCCAAGTGAAGATCCCCGAGTGCTTGCGGAGTGGATCCTGTCTGTTTTGGATATGACCAAAGCCGCCCTGAAGGAAAGCCCATGAAGGGATTTCTTTCTCCCTATCATCCTATAAAGAAAAAAACATAATCAAAACTCCTACACCGTCTCCCCTGCCTAAAAGACAACTATAGAATGCCTACACCTTCCTCTCTATAGGAAGAGAGGCTAAAGGCCCCCTGAAGGAAAGCCCATGAAGGGATTTCTTTCTCCCTATCATCCTAGAAAGAAAAAAACAAAATCAAAACTCCTACACCATCTCCCCTGCCTAAAAGACAACTATAGAATGCCTACACCTTCCTCTCTATAGGAAGAGAGGCTAAAGGCCCCCTGAAGGAAAGCCCATGAAGGGATTTCTTTCTCCCTATCATCCTAGAAAGAAAAAAACAGAATCAAAACTCCTACACCGTCTCCCCTGCCTAAAAGACAACTATAGAATGCCTACACCTTCCTCTCTATAGGAAGAGAGGCCAAAGCATCCCTGAAGGAAAGCCCATGAAAGGATTTCTTTCTCCCTATCATCTTAGAAAGAAAAAAACAGAATCCAATCTCCTGCACCTACTCCCCTGCCTAAAAGACAGCTATAGAATGCCTACACCTTCCTCTCTATAGGAAGAGAGCCCAAAGCATATCTGAAGGAAAGCCCATGAAGGGATTTCCCTCTCCCTGTCATCCTACAAAGAAAAATACAGAATCCAAACTTCTGCACCTACTCCCCTGCCTAAAAGACAGCTATAGAATGCCTACAGCTTCCTCTCTATAGGAAGAGAGGCTAAAGGCCCCCGGAAGGGAAGCCCATGAAGGGATTTCCTTCGCCCTGTCATCCTACAAAGAAAAAACTAAGCTTGCCACATTAATATCAAAAGCATTACTTTACATTTTTGTTTCTTTCTCTTTTGGCAGGGAATAAGAAAAAAAACACAACAACACACGTTCCTTTATTGATACTAATACAGAAAACTGAAGCTCCTGTTCCACACGTTCATAGAAGACGTTTCGGTGGCTCCATGAAGCTGCAAGCGCCTCCTCCTCATGTCTCTGATGCTCCTGCTAAGGCAAAGTAAAATATTTAGTATCACTGGATTGCTTCCTACAAATCCGCTTCGTCTATAGAACCCGATGTAGATTTTATTCATTTAAAGTTTTTCTACCCTGTCTTTCTTCTAAAAACAGGACCCAAGGCGACTCACAGCATTAAAAGACAATATTTAAAAGTTAAAATCAGTAATTAACACAAAAAGGTGTATAACATCGTTATTCCTATCATGATTATTCCTAACCGAAATACCCAATTTGCTGTAGTAGAGAGAGTGCGTTAAGAAAGCAGCAAGCCTGGGTTCAAATACCCGCTGAGGCAAGTAAAATCACAGAGGATACGGCATTGGTAAAGCCAGTCCTCAGTTATCTTATTTCACTTGATAGCCCCTTAGGGTCATTATCATTTGATTCTTACTTGACCTCCCATAACAAGCCTTTTGAAGTCCCTATTTCCACTAAGTACAGTAGACTATCTCGGGGTCTTTGATGCAGGCAGCTAGCTCCCTAAAAAGCAAAAAAATATTCCACCAGACCTGATTGGTACCCTCGGGCGTGCTCCTGTTCCGCTGGGTGATGCTGCTGCTCCATGCCACTGCTTCTCTTCTTGTCAGATGAAACAAAGACACTCACCTACTTCTCCTTTCTTTCTCTTCCACGTTCAAAGCTTCTTCGTGCACCAATGGGGGCGAAGCGTTTCTGCTGCGTCCTCCTTGTCTTCTCTCACGATGCCCAAAGATAATGTTGAGAGGATGCTCAGGAAGGAGGCTTTTCCCGGTAGAAACTGCAAAGTGGCAAGAGAAGACATGGTCAAAAGTGTTCACTTATTTCGAGGACAGTACACCTGTTCTCTGCCAAAGATTAAGAGCCGAATCAAGGACAGTGTTGTGCCAAACTCTAAAATTGGGCACTTATTATTCACCCAGTTTGTGCATGTACAGTTGCTGACTTTGTCCTTAGAATCAGAAGTTGCTTCGCCAAAAAGGGAAAGAGGAACAGGAAAAAGGAGCCCTTTTCTATCAGGGAAGCACCAGCCAGTGATTATCTGAGAGTCAGTGAGCTCCAGCAAGGAGCAGTAGGTTTACAGATACACTCCCACTATTCTATTTGAGTTAACAGAGCCATTCCCACAATAAAATTTGCACCATGTGTACTTACATCAAAACCTGTTGTGTCAATAGTTGCCTAGGACTGGGAGTTTGTAAGCAACAGGCTGCCTGCCATCCAGAGCATGGAGGAGAAAAGAAATATTTTCCATAGTAGCACTTTTCACCATGATCTCGCACAAGGATGGATAACTAGCCCTTAAGAACGAGGTAACAGCACATCAAGCCACTAAATTCACTCACAACCACTTGAACTTCAACAATAAAAGACACAGCCACGGGCAGCTCTAACCAGTACATTACAGACCAATCAACTTATTTCCTGTAATTTATGCCTTCATGTTCCACCTGGAACACACCACAAAACCTATCATCCACATACTAGGAGACCGACCTAAATGAATAAACAACACTCGCCTACACCTCCCGAAACGGGTACCAACATCAACCTCTAGCCTGCTCCGGACCGCCATCCTTTTCTCTTCCAGGCTTTGAGTGACAGGCCTCTGCTTGCTTACGAAAGCCCCTTCAAATCCAAGCAACTATGGAGACACAACAGCTGACAAGACATGATGTCAAGACAGGAATGGGACTCTGCCGCACTCCCTGGTGCCCATGAAGGCTGCCCTTTTGTCTGCCTCTGAAGCCCCCCCCCCCACTGGATACTTATCTCAAGCCGTATTCCAGGGTTGAGGAATTCCCCCGTAGCTAGTTGCAGACCTGCTAGTACGGTCCGTTCCCAGAGGACATTCACCTGGTCTCAACTGTGGAAAAACAAAACACATTAGTGTGAAGGAAACAAAAGGTTTCCACTTCTACTCCTAAGCCGCTGAGTAGCAAGACAGCTGATTTCAATCTTCCTCCTCCTCCACCCACCCCACTTCTGCAGATCTCTATGTTCAATGTACATGCATCACCAGAAACAGAGCAGAACACTTTACATTTCAGTTCAAGAGAGCAAATCTACTTGGCTTTAAGATGCCAACCTATTTCGTCTACTTCTGATATTTTTTTATCATTAGCATGCTTCTTTTACTCATACAAAATACAATTTTTTTTTCAAATGTTATGCGCATTGTATTTTTTAATTCTGCTCTATGAGGTTATGATAAAATGTCTGAAGTTATTGGAAACTCTGTTAAAAACCACCCAATTGCTTTCAGCTGATTATTTAGAAAAGGCAACCCACCTACTTGCTGTCTGAAAATTGGTGTAGAAAAAATCAAGGTCTTCCCTCTCCCTCTGAAAGTAGACACGGTAATGCACTAGGGTCTCAAATCCACTAGTAAGTTGCACTGAGAGAAGGCCCACAAAATCTGTGGGGATTTGGTTAGTCAAGCCTTCTAAAAGTTGTTGGTTCAATGGACCTACTCTAGCTGTGACTTGCTATTGGTTTCAGCTAGAAGTGTCAACTATTGGAAGAGGAATCCACCTAGGCAAGAAGATATTAATAAACATCTACACTGAAAAATGCATACCAAGATCACAGGAGGCAAGAGTGCAGTTATTTTTATGTGCTGTCAGGTTGCATCCAGGATGTAATTCACTGGCCTTTCTGCTGCATCACCAAGCGGTGGGAATCACTGACTTTAAAAGAAAAAAAAGATTAAATATACTCAAGCCTCTTAGAGCTGTGCCACTTATTTTTATTTCACAATATATTTTCAAAAAACATGGAGATCTGGAAAATTTTCACTTAATATGTGCAATATTTCAAAGACCTCATTTTGAGCTAGGGATTAAAACCTGTAGCACTTTTGGGCAGTGCAGGTCTCCAGTGATTTGAATCAATCTGTTTCGCAGTGATTCACCCATGAAAAATCCCCATGAAGGGATTTCCTTCACCCTATCATCCGACAAAGAAAAATACAGAATCCAATCTCCTGCACCGACTCCCCTGCCTAAAAGACAGCTATAGAATGCCTACACCTTCCTCTCTATAGGAAGAGAGCCCAAATAACCCCTGAAGGAAAGCCCATGAAGGGACTTCCTTCTCCCTGTCATCCTACAAAGAAAAATACAGAATCAAATCTCCTGCACCTAACTCCCCTGCCTAAAAGACAGCTATAGAATGCCTACACCTTCCTCTCTGTAGGAAGAGCCCAAAGCATCCCTGAAGGAAAGCCCATGAAGGGATTTCCTTCTTCCTTTCATCCTACAAAAAAAAAAAAAATACAGAAGCAAAACTCCTGCACCTACCCCCCTGCCTAAAAGACAACTATAGAATGCCTACACCTTCCTCTCTATAGGAAGAGAGGCCAAAGCATCCCTGAAGGAAAGACCATGAAGGGATTTCCTTCGCCCTGTCATCCTACAAAGAAAAAACTAAGCTTGCCACATTAATATCAAAAGCATTTCTTTACATTTTGTTTCTTTCTCTTTTGGCAGGGAATAAGAAAAAAAATACAACAACACACGTTCCTTTATTGATACTAATACAGAAAACTGAAGCTCCTGTTCCACACGTTCATAGAAGACGTTTCGGTGGCTCCATGAAGCTGCAAGCGCCTCCTCCTCATGTCTCTGATGCTCCTGCTAAGGCAAAGTAAAATATTTAGTATCACTGGATTGCTTCCTACAAATCCGCTTCGTCTATAGAACCCAATAAATAGCCCTCCAATTTAGCAGTTCTAAGACGATGATGTAGATTTTATTCATTTAAAGTTTTTCTACCCTGTCTTTCTCCTAAAAACAGGACCCAAGGCGACTCACACCATTAAGACAATATTTAAAAGTTAAAATTAGTAATTAACACAAAATTTTGTATAACATCATTATTCTTATCATGATTATTCCTAACCAAAATACCCAGTTTGCTGTAGTAGAGTGCGTTAAGAAAACAGCAAGCCTGGGTTTAAATACCCGCTGAGGCGAGTAAAATCACAGAGGATACGGCATTGGTAAAGCCAGTCCTCAGTTATCTTATTTCACTTAATAGCCCCTTAGGATCATTATCATTTGATTCTGACTTGACCTCCCATAACAAGCCTTTTGAAGTCCCTATTTCCACTAAGTACAGTAGACTATCTCGGGGTCTTTGATGCAGGCAGCTAGCTCCCTAAAAAGCAAAAAAATATTCCACCAGACCTGATTGGTACCCTCGGGCGTGCTCCTGTTCCGCTGGGTGATGCTGCTGCTCCATGCCAGTGCTTCTCTTCCTGTCAGATGAAACAAAGACACTCACCTACTTCTCCTTTCTTTCTCTTCCACGCTCAAAGCTTCTTCGTGCACCAATGGGGGCGAAGCGTTTCTGCTGCGTCCTCCTTGTCTTCTCTCACGATGCCCAAAGATAATGTTGAGAGAATGATCAGGAAGGAGGCTTTTCCTTCTTCCTGTCATCCTATAAAGAAAAGTACAGAATCAAAACTTCTGCACCTACTCCCCAGGCTAAAAGACAGCTATGGAATGCCTACACCTTCCTCTCTATAGGAAGAGAGCCCAAATAACCCCTAAAGGAAAGCCCATTAAGAGATTTCCTTCTCCCTATCATTATAGAGAAAAAAAACAGAATCAAAAATCCTACACCGTCTCCCCTGCCTAAAAGAAAACTATAGAATGCCTACACCTTCCTCCCTATAGGAAGAGAGGCTAAAGGCCCCCTGAAGGAAAGCCCATGAAGGGATTTCTTTCTCCCTATAATCCTAGAAAGAAAAAAACAGAATCAAAACTCCTACACGGTCTCCCCTGCCTAAAAGACAACTATAGAATGCCTACACCTTCCTCTGTATAGGAAGAAAGGCCAAAGAATCCCTGAAGGAAAGCCCATGAAAGGATTTCTTTCTCCCTATCATCCTAGAAAGAAAAAAACAGAATCCAATCTCCTGCACCTACTCCCCTGTCTAAAAAGCAGCTATAGAATGTCTACACCTTCCTCTCTATAGGAAGAGAGCCCAAATAACACCTGAAGGAAAGCCCATGAAGGGATTTCCTTCGCCCTTTCTATCGTTAATTTTTTTTTGGAGGATCAAAGGTTCAAGGAAATCCCTATATGGGCTTTCGTACACGGGGGCTTTGTACTCTCTTCTGACACAGAGTAAGGGACAGGATGTGCATCGTCATCTTTAGGTTTGGGCCTTGATGGAGGAAATCGATGCTTGTTCTTGTGAACTCTACCTTGTATTTTTGTCAGAGGGTGAAAGGAATCCCTTCATGGGCTTTCCTTCAGGGGGGCTATGCCCTCTCTTCCGACAGAGAGTAAGGGGCAGGTTTTCCTACACCCTTTCAACCTCTGAAGAAAAATAAAAGATAGAGTTCACGAGACGAAGAACCAAAATTCCTCCATCGAGCCCCCAACCCAAAAGACGGCGATGCAAAGCCTGCACCTTGCTCTCTATCCGAAGAGAGTCGAAAGCCCCCCTGAAGGAAAGCCCATGCAGGGATTTCCCTTTCCCTGTCATCCCAGAAAGAAAAATACAGAATCAAAACTCCTGCACCTAACTCCCCTGCCTAAAGGACAGCTATAGAATGCCTACACCTTCCTCTCTATAGGAAGAGAGGCCAAAGAATCCCTGAAGGAAAGCCCATGAAGAGATTTCCTTCTCCCTATCATCCTAGAAAGAAAAAAAAAGAATCAAATCTCTTGCACCTAACTCCCCTGCCTAAAAGACAGCTATAGAATGCCTCCATGTTCCTCTCTATAGGAAGAGAGGCCAAAAAATCCCTGAAGGAAAGCCCATGAAGAGATTTCCTTCTCCCTATCATCCTATAAAGAAAAATACAGAATCAAATCTCCTGCACCTAACTCCCCTGCCTAAAGGACAGCTATAGAATGCCTACACCTTCCTCTCTATAGGAAGAGAGGCTAAAGGTCCCCTGAAGGAAAGCCCATGAAGGGATTTCCTTCTCCCTATCATCCTAGAAAGAAAAAAACAGAGTAAAAATTCCTACACCGTCTCCCCTGACTAAAAGACAACTATAGAATGCCTACACCTTCCTCTCTATAGGAAGAGAGGCCAAAGCATCCCTGAAGGAAATCCCATGAAGGGATTTCTTTCTCCCTATCATCCTAGAAAAAAAAAAACAGAATCAAAACTCCTACACCGTCTCCCCTGCCTAAAAGACAACTATAGAATGCCTACACCTTCCTCTCTATAGGAAGAGAGGCTAAAGGCCCCCTGAAGGAAAGCCCATGAAGGGATTTCTTTCTCCCTATCATTCTATAAAGAAAAAAACATAATCAAAACTCCTACACCGTCTCCCCTGCCTAAAAGACAACTATAGAATGCCTACACCTTCCTCTCTATAGGAAGAGAGGCTAAAGGCCCCCTGAAGGAAAGCCCATGAAGGGATTTCTTTCTCCCTATCATCCTATAAAGAAAAAAACATAATCAAAACTCCTACACCGTCTCCCCTGCCTAAAAGACAACTATAGAATGCCTACACCTTCCGCTCTATAGGAAGAGAGGCTAAAGGACCCCTGAAGGAAAGCCCATGAAGGGATTTCTTTCTCCCTATCATCCTAGAAAGAAAAAAACAGAGTAAAAACTCCTACACCGTCTCCCCTGACTAAAAGACAACTATAGAATGCCTACACCTTCATCTCTATAGGAAGAGAGGCCAAAGCATCCCTGAAGGTAATCCCATGAAGGGATTTCTTTCTCCCTATCATCCTAGAAAGAAAAAAACGGAATCAAAACTCCTACACCGTCTCCCCTGCCTAAAGGACAGCTATAGAATGCCTACACCTTCCTCTCTATAGGAAGAGAGGCCAAAGAATCCCTGAAGGAAAGCCCATGAAGAGATTTCCTTCTCCCTATCATCCTAGAAAGAAAAAAACAGAATCAAAAATCCTACACCGTCTCCCCTGCCTAAAAGAAAACTATAGAATGCCTACACCTTCCTCTCTATAGGAAGAGAGGCTAAAGGCCCCCTGAAGGAAAGCCCATGAAGGGATTTCTTTCTCCTTATCATCCTAGAAAGAAAAAAACAGAATCAAAACTCCTACACCGTCTCCCCTGCCTAAAAGACAACTATAGAATGCCTACACCTTCCTCTCTATAGGAAGAGAGCCCAAATAACCCCTGAAGGAAAGTCCATGAAGGGATTTCCTTCGCCCTTTCTATTTTTCTTTGGAGGATCAAAGGTTCAAGGAAATCCCTATATGGGCTTTCGTACACGGGGGCTTTGTACTCTCTTCTGACACAGAGTAAGGGACAGGATGTGCATCGTCATCTTTAGGTTTGGGCCTTGATGGAGGAAATCGATGCTTGTTCTTGTGAACTCTACCTTGTATTTTTGTCAGAGGGTGAAAGGAATCCCTTCATGGGCTTTCCTTCAGGGGGGCTATGCCCTCTCTTCCGACAGAGAGTAAGGGGCAGGTTTTCCTACACCCTTTCAACCTCTGAAGAAAAATAAAAGATAGAGTTCACGAGACGAAGAACCAAAATTCCTCCATCGAGCCCCCAACCCAAAAGACGGCGATGCAAAGCCTGCACCTTGCTCTCTATCCGACGAGAGTCGAAAGCCCCCCTGAAGGAAAGCCCATGCAGGGATTTCCCTTTCCCTGTCATCCCAGAAAGAAAAATACAGAATCAAAACTCCTGCACCTACTCCCCTGACTAAAAGACAGCTATAGAATGCCTCCATCTTCCTCTCTATAGGAAGAGAGGCCAAAGAATCCCTGAAGGAAAGCCCATGAAGAGATTTCCTTCTCCCTATCATCCTAGAAAGAAAAAAACAGAATCAAATCTCTTGCACCTAACTCCCCCGCCTAAAGGACAGCTATAGAATGCCTACACCTTCCTCTCTATAGGAAGAGAGGCTAAAGGTCCCCTGAAGGAAAGCCCATGAAGGGATTTCTTTCTCCCTATCATCCTAGAAAGAAAAAAACAGAGTAAAAACTCCTACACCGTCTCCCCTGACTAAAAGACAACTATAGAATGCCTACACCTTCCTCTCTATAGGAAGATAGGCCAAAGGATCCCTGAAGAAAATCCCATGAAGGGATTACTTTCTCCCTATCATCCTAGAAAGAAAAAAACAGAATCAAAACTCCTACACCGTCTCCCCTGCCTAAAGGACAGCTATAGAATGCCTACACCTTCCTCTCTATGGGAAGAGAGGCCAAAGCAACCCTGAAGGAAAGCCCATGAAGGAAATTCTTTCTCCCTATCATCCTATAAAGAAAAAAACATAATCAAAACTCCTACACCGTCTCCCCTGCCTAAAAGTCAACTATAGAATGCCTACACCTTCCTCTCTATAGGAAGAGAGGCTAAAGGCCCCCTGAAGGAAAGCCCATGAAGGGATTTCTTTCTCCCTATCATCCTAGAAAAAAAAAACAGAGTAAAAACTCCTACACCGTCTCCCCTGCCTAAAAGACAACTATAGAATGCCTACACCTTCCTCTCTATAGGAAGAGAGGCCAAAGCATCCCTGAAGGAAATCCCATAAAGGGATTTCTTTCTCCCTATCATCCTAGAAAGAAAAAAACAGAATCAAAACTCCTACACCGTCTTCCCTGCCTAAAAGACAACTATAGAATGCCTACACCTTCCTCTCTATAGGAAGAGAGGCTAAAGGCCCCCTGAAGGAAAGCCCATGAAGGGATTTCCTTCGCCCTGTCATCCTACAAAGAAAAAACGAAGCTTGCCACATTAATATCAAAAGCATTACTTTACATTTTGTTTCTTTCTCTTTTGGCAGGGAATAAGAAAAAAAACACAACAACACACGTTCCTTTATTGATACTAATACAGAAAACTGAAGCTCCTGTTCCACACGTTCATAGAAGACGTTTCGGTGGCTCCATGAAGCTGCAAGCGCCTCCTCCTCATGTCTCTGATGCTCCTGCTAAGGCAAAGGAAAATATTTAGTATCACTGGATTGCTTCCTACAAATCCGCTTCGTCTATAGAACCCGATAAATAGCCCTCCAACTTAGCAGTTCTAAGACGATGGTTTAGATTTTATTCATTTAAAGTTTTTCTACCCTGTCTTTCTTCTAAAAACAGGACCCAAGGCGACTCACAGCATTAAAAGACAATATTTAAAAGTTAAATTCAGTAATTAACAGAAAAAGGTGTATAACATCGTTATTCCTATCATGATTATTCCTAACCAAAATACCCAACTTGCTGTAGTAGACAGAGTGCGTTAACAAATCAGCAAGCCTGGGTTCAAATACCCGCTGAGACGAGTAAAATCACAGAGGATACGGCATTGGTAAAGCCAGTCCTCAGTTATCTTATTTCACTTGATAGCCCCTTAGGGTCATTATCATTTGATTCTGACTTGACCTCACATAACAAGCCTTTTGAAGTCCCTATTTCCACTAAGTACAGTTGACTATCTCGGGGTCTTTGATGCAGGCAGCTAGCTCCCTAAAAAGCAAAAAAATATTCCACCAGACCTGATAGGTACCCTCGGGCGTGCTCCTGTTCTGCTGGGTGATGCTGCTGCTCCATGCCACTGCTTCTGTTCCTGTCAGATGAAACAAAGACACTCACCTACTTCTCCTTTCTTTCTCTTTCACGCTCAAAGCTTCTTCATGCACCAATGGGGCGAAGCGTTTCTGCTGCATCCTCCTTGTCTTCTCTCACGATGCCCAAAGATAATGTTGAGAGGATGCTCAGGAAGGAGGCTTTTCCTTCTTCCTGTCATCCTATAAGGAAAAGTACATAATCAAAACTTCTGCACCTACTCCCCTGCCTAAAACACAGCTATGGAATGCCTACACCTTCCTCTCTATAGGAAGAGAGCCCAAATAACCCCTGAAGGAAAGCCCATGAAGGGATTTCCTTCACCCTGTCATCCTACAAAAAAAAATACAGAATCAAAACTCCTGCATCGACTCCCCTGTCTAAAAAGCAGCTATAGAATGTCTACACCTTCCTCTCTATAGGAAGAGAGCCCAAATAACCCCTGAAGGAAAGCCCATGAAAGGATTTCCTTCGCCCTTTCTATCATTTATTTTTCTTTGGAGGATCAAAGGTTCAAGGAAATCCCTATATGGGCTTTCGTACACAGGGGCTTTGTACTCTCTTCTGACACAGAGTAAGGGACAGGATGTGCATCGTCATCTTTAGGTTTGGGCCTTGATGGAGGAAATCGATGCTTGTTCTTGTGAACTCTACCTTGTATTTTTGTCAGAGGGTGAAAGGAATCCCTTCATGGGCTTTCCTTCAGTGGGGCTATGCCCTCTCTTCCGACAGAGAGTAAGGGGCAGGTTTTCCTACACCCTTTCAACCTCTGAAGAAAAATAAAAGATAGAGTTCACGAGACGAAGAACCAAAATTCCTCCATCGAGCCCCCAACCCAAAAGACAGTGATGCAAAGCCTGCACCTTGCTCTCTATCCGAAGAGAGTCGAAAGCCCCCCTGAAGGAAAGCCCATGCAGGGATTTCCCTTTCCCTGTCATCCCAGAAAGAAAAATACAGAATCAAAACTCTTACACCGTCTTCCCTGCCTAAAAGACAGCTATAGAATGCCTACACCTTCCTCTCTATAGGAAGAGAGGCTAAAGGCCCCCTGAAGGAAAGCCCATGAAGGGATTTCTTTCTCCCTATCATCCTAGAAAGAAAAAAACAGAATAAAAACTCCTACACCGTCTCCCCTGCCTAAAAGACAGCTATAGAATGCCTACACCTTCCTCTCTATAGGAAGAGAGGCTAAAGGCCCCCTGAAGGAAAGCCCATGAAGGGATTTCTTTCTCCCTATCATCCTAGAAAGAAAAAAACAGAATCCAATCTCCTGCACCTACTCCCCTGTCTAAAAAGCAGCTATAGAATGTCTACACCTTCCTCTCTATAGGAAGAGAGCCCAAATAACCCCTGAAGGAAAGCCCATGAAGGGATTTCCTTCGCCCTATCATCCTACAAAGAAAAAACTAAGCTTGCCACATTAATATCAAAAGCATTACTTTACATTTTGTTTCTTTCTCTTTTGGCAGGGAATAAGAAAAAAAACACAACAACACACGTTCCTTTATTGATACTAATACAGAAAACTGAAGCTCCTGTTCCACACGTTCATAGAAGACGTTTCGGTGGCTCCATGAAGCTGCAAGCGCCTCCTCCTCATGTCTCTGATGCTCCTGCTAAGGCAAAGTAAAATATTTAGTATCACTGGATTGCTTCCTACAAATCCGCTTCGTCTATAGAACCCGATAAATAGCCCTCCAACTTAGCAGTTCTAAGACGATGGTGTAGATTTTATTCATTTAAAGTTTTTCTACCCTGTCTTTCTTCTAAAAACAGGACCCAAGGCGACTCACAGCATTAAAAGACAATATTTAAAAGTTAAAATCAGTAATTAACACAAAAAGGTGTATAACATCGTTATTCCTATCATGATTATTCCTAACCAAAATACCCAATTTGCTGTAGTAGACAGAGTGCGTTAAGGAATCAGCAAGCCTGGGTTCAAATACCTGCTGAGAAGAGTAAAATCACAGAGGATACGGCATTGGTAAAGCCAGTCCTCAGTTATCTTATTTCACTTGATAGCCCCTTAGGGTCATTATCATTTGATTCTGACTTGACCTCACATAACAAGCCTTTTGAAGTCCCTATTTCCACTAAGTACAGTTGACTATCTCGGGGTCTTTGATGCCGGCAGCTAGCTCCCTAAAAAGCAAAAAAATATTCCACCAGACCTGATAGGTACCCTCGGGCGTGCTCCTGTTCTGCTGGGTGATGCTGCTGCTCCATGCCACTGCTTCTGTTCCTGTCAGATGAAACAAAGACACTCACCTACTTCTCCTTTCTTTCTCTTCCACGCTCAAAGCTTCTTCATGCACCAATGGGGCGAAGCGTTTCTGCTGCGTCCTCCTTGTCTTCTCTCACGATGCCCAAAGATAATGTTGAGAGAATGCTCAGGAAGGAGGCTTTTCCTTCTTCCTGTCATCCTATAAAGAAAAGTACATAATCAAAACTTCTGCACCTACTCCCCTGCCTAAAAGACAGCTATGGAATGCCTACACCTTCCTCTCTATACGAAGAGAGCCCAAATAACCCCTGAAGGAAAGCCCATGAAGGGATTTCCTTCGCCCTTTCTATCATTTATTTTTCTTTGGAGGATCAAAGGTTCAAGGAAATCCCTATATGGGCTTTCGTACACGGGGGCTTTGTACTCTCTTCTGACACAGAGTAAGGGACAGGATGTGCATCGTCATCTTTAGGTTTGGGCCTTGATGGAGGAAATCGATGCTTGTTCTTGTGAACTCTACCTTATATTTTTGTCAGAGGGTGAAAGGAATCCCTTCATGGGCTTTCCTTCAGGGGGGCTTTGCCCTCTCTTCCGACAGAGAGTAAAGGGCACGTTTTCCTACACCCTTTCAACCTCTGAAGAAAAATAAAAGGTAGAGTTCACGAGACGAAGAACCAAAATTCCTCCATCGAGAACCCAACACAAAAGACGGCGATGCAAAGCCTGCACCTTGCTCTCTATCCGAAGAGAGGCTAAAGGTCCCCTGAACGAAAGCCCATGAAGGGATTTCTTTCTCCCTATCATCCTAGTAAGAAAAAAACAGAATCAAAACTCCTACACCGTCTCCCCTGCCTAAAGGACAGCTATAGAATGCCTACACCTTCCTCTCTATAGAAAGAGAGGCCAAAGCATCCCTGAAGGAAAGCCCATTAAGAGATTTCCTTCTCCCTATCATCCTAGAAAGAAAAAAACAGAATCAAAAATCCTACACCGTCTCCCCTGCCTAAAAGAAAACTATAGAATGCCTACACCTTCCTCTCTATAGGAAGAGAGGCTAAAGGCCCCCTGAAGGAAAGCCCATGAAGGGATTTCTTTCTCCCTATCATCCTAGAAAGAAAAAAACAGAATCAAAACTCCTACACCGTCTCCCCTGCCTAAAAGACAACTATAGAATGCCTACACCTTCCTCTCTATAGGAAGAAAGGCCAAAGAATCCCTGAAGGAAAGCCCATGAAAGGATTTCTTTCTCCCTATCATCCTAGAAAGAATAAAACAGAATCCAATCTCCTGCACCTACTCCCCTGTCTAAAAAGCAGCTATAGAATGTCTACACCTTCCTCTCTATAGGAAGAGAGCCCAAATAACCCCTGAAGGAAAGCCCATGAAGGGATTTCCTTTGCCCTTTCTATCGTTTATTTTTCTTTGGAGGATCAAAGGTTCAAGGAAATCCCTATATGGGCTTTCGTACACGGGGGCTTTGTACTCTCTTCTGACACAGAGTAAGGGACAGGATGTGCATCGTCATCTTTAGGTTTGGGCCTTGATGGAGGAAATCGATGCTTGTTCTTGTGAACTCTACCTTGTATTTTTGTCAGAGGGTGAAAGGAATCCCTTCATGGGCTTTCCTTCAGGGGGGCTATGCCCTCTCTTCCGACAGAGAGTAAGGGGCAGGTTTTCCTACACCCTTTCAACCTCTGAAGAAAAATAAAAGATAGAGTTCACGAGACGAAGAACCAAAATTCCTCCATCGAGCCCCCAACCCAAAAGACGGCGATGCAAAGCCTGCACCTTGCTCTCTATCCGAAGAGAGTCGAAAGCCCCCCTGAAGGAAAGCCCATGCAGGGATTTCCCTTTCCCTGTCATCCCAGAAAGAAAAATACAGAATCAAAACTCCTGCACCTACTCCCCTAACTAAAAGACAGCTATAGAATGCCTCCATCTTCCTCTCTATAGGAAGAGAGGCCAAAGAATCCCTGAAGGAAAGCCCATGAAGAGATTTCCTTCTCCCTATCATCCTAGAAAGAAAAAAACAGAATCAAATCTCTTGCACCTAACTCCCCCGCCTAAAGGACAGCTATAGAATGCCTACACCTTCCTCTCTATAGGAAGAGAGGCTAAAGGTCCCCTGAAGGAAAGCCCATGAAGGGATTTCTTTCTCCCTATCATCCTAGAAAGAAAAAAACAGAGTAAAAACTCCTACACCGTCTCCCCTGACTAAAAGACAACTATAGAATGCCTACACCTTCCTCTCTATAGGAAGATAGGCCAAAGGATCCCTGAAGGAAATCCCATGAAGGGATTTCTTTCTCCCTATCATCCTAGAAAGAAAAAAACAGAATCAAAACTCCTACACCGTCTCCCCTGCCTAAAGGACAGCTATAGAATGCCTACACCTTCCTCTCTATGGGAAGAGAGGCCAAAGCAACCCTGAAGGAAAGCCCATGAAGGGATTTCTTTCTCCCTATCATCCTAGAAAGAAAAAAACATAATCAAAACTCCTACACCGTCTCCCCTGCCTAAAAGTCAACTATAGAATGCCTACACCTTCCTCTCTATAGGAAGAGAGGCTAAAGGCCCCCTGAAGGAAAGCCCATGAAGGGATTTCTTTCTCCCTATCATCCTAGAAAAAAAAAACAGAGTAAAAACTCCTACACCGTCTCCCCTGCCTAAAAGACAACTATAGAATGCCTACACCTTCCTCTCTATAGGAAGAGAGGCCAAAGCATCCCTGAAGGAAATCCCATAAAGGGATTTCTTTCTCCCTATCATGCTAGAAAGAAAAAAACAGAATCAAAACTCCTACACCGTCTTCCCTGCCTAAAAGACAACTATAGAATGCCTACACCTTCCTCTCTATAGGAAGAGAGGCTAAAGGCCCCCTGAAGGAAAGCCCATGAAGGGATTTCCTTCGCCCTGTCATCCTACAAAGAAAAAACTAAGCTTGCCACATTAATATCAAAAGCATTACTTTACATTTTGTTTCTTTCTCTTTTGGCAGGGAATAAGAAAAAAAACACAACAACACACGTTCCTTTATTGATACTAATACAGAAAACTGAAGCTCCTGTTCCACACGTTCATAGAAGACGTTTCGGTGGCTCCATGAAGCTGCAAGCGCCTCCTCCTCATGTCTCTGATGCTCCTGCTAAGGCAAAGGAAAATATTTAGTATCACTGGATTGCTTCCTACAAATCCGCTTCGTCTATAGAACCCGATAAATAGCCCTCCAACTTAGCAGTTCTAAGACGATGGTGTAGATTTTATTCATTTAAAGTTTTTCTACCCTGTCTTTCTTCTAAAAACAGGACCCAAGGCGACTCACAGCATTAAAAGACAATATTTAAAAGTTAAAATCAGTAATTAACACAAAAAGGTGTATAACATCGTTATTCCTATCATGATTATTCCTAACCAAAATACCCAATTTGCTGTAGTAGACAGAATGCGTTAACAAATCAGCAAGCCTGGGTTCAAATACCCGCTGAGACGAGTAAAATCACAGAGGATACGGCATTGGTAAAGCCAGTCCTCAGTTATCTTATTTCACTTGATAGCCCCTTAGGGTCATTATCATTTGATTCTGACTTGACCTCACATAACAAGCCTTTTGAAGTCCCTATTTCCACTAAGTACAGTTGACTATCTCGGGGTCTTTGATGCAGGCAGCTAGCTCCCTAAAAAGCAAAAAAATATTCCACCAGACCTGATAGGTACCCTCGGGCGTGCTCCTGTTCTGCTGGGTGATGCTGCTGCTCCATGCCACTGCTTCTGTTCCTGTCAGATGAAACAAAGACACTCACCTACTTCTCCTTTCTTTCTCTTTCACGCTCAAAGCTTCTTCATGCACCAATGGGGCGAAGCGTTTCTGCTGCATCCTCCTTGTCTTCTCTCACGATGCCCAAAGATAATGTTGAGAGGATGCTCAGGAAGGAGGCTTTTCCTTCTTCCTGTCATCCTATAAGGAAAAGTACATAATCAAAACTTCTGCACCTACTCCCCTGCCTAAAACACAGCTATGGAATGCCTACACCTTCCTCTCTATAGGAAGAGAGCCCAAATAACCCCTGAAGGAAAGCCCATGAAGGGATTTCCTTCGCCCTTTCTATCATTTATTTTTCTTTGGAGGATCAAAGGTTCAAGGAAATCCCTATATGGGCTTTCGTACACAGGGGCTTTGTACTCTCTTCTGACACAGAGTAAGGGACAGGATGTGCATCGTCATCTTTAGGTTTGGGCCTTGATGGAGGAAATCGATGCTTGTTCTTGTGAACTCTACCTTGTATTTTTGTCAGAGGGTGAAAGGAATCCCTTCATGGGCTTTCCTTCAGTGGGGCTATGCCCTCTCTTCCGACAGAGAGTAAGAGGCAGGTTTTCCTACACCCTTTCAACCTCTGAAGAAAAATAAAAGATAGAGTTCACGAGACGAAGAACCAAAATTCCTCCATCGAGCCCCCAACCCAAAAGACAGTGATGCAAAGCCTGCACCTTGCTCTCTATCCGAAGAGAGTCGAAAGCCCCCCTGAAGGAAAGCCCATGCAGGGATTTCCCTTTCCCTGTCATCCCAGAAAAAAAAATACAGAATCAAAACTCTTACACCGACTCCCCTGCCTAAAAAACAGCTATAGAATGCCTACACCTTCCTCTCTATAGGAAGAGAGGCTAAAGGCCCCCTGAAGGAAAGCCCATGAAGGGATTTCTTTCTCCCTATCATCCTAGAAAGAAAAAAACAGAATAAAAACTCCTACACCGTCTCCCCTGCCTAAAAGACAGCTATAGAATGCCTACACCTTCCTCTCTATAGGAAGAGAGGCTAAAGGCCCCCTGAAGGAAAGCCCATGAAGGGATTTCTTTCTCCCTATCATCCTAGAAAGAAAAAAACAGAATCCAATCTCCTGCACCTACTCCCCTGTCTAAAAAGCAGCTACAGAATGTCTACACCTTCCTCTCTATAGGAAGAGAGCCCAAATAACCCCTGAAGGAAAGCCCATGAAGGGATTTCCTTCGCCCTGTCATCCTACAAAGAAAAAACGAAGCTTGCCACATTAATATCAAAAGCATTACTTTACATTTTGTTTCTTTCTCTTTTGGCAGGGAATAAGAAAAAAAACACAACAACACACGTTCCTTTATTGATACTAATACAGAAAACTGAAGCTCCTGTTCCACACGTTCATAGAAGACGTTTCGGTGGCTCCATGAAGCTGCAAGCGCCTCCTCCTCATGTCTCTGATGCTCCTGCTAAGGCAAAGTAAAATATTTAGTATCACTGGATTGCTTCCTACAAATCCGCTTCGTCTATAGAACCCGATAAATAGCCCTCCAACTTAGCAGTTCTAAGACGATGGTGTAGATTTTATTCATTTAAAGTTTTTCTACCCTGTCTTTCTTCTAAAAACAGGACCCAAGGCGACTCACAGCATTAAAAGACAATATTTAAAAGTTAAAATCAGTAATTAACACAAAAAGGTGTATAACATCGTTATTCCTATCATGATTATTCCTAACCAAAATACCCAATTTGCTGTAGTAGACAGAGTGCGTTAAGGAATCAGCAAGCCTGGGTTCAAATACCTGCTGAGAAGAGTAAAATCACAGAGGATACGGCATTGGTAAAGCCAGTCCTCAGTTATCTTATTTCACTTGATAGCCCCTTAGGGTCATTATCATTTGATTCTGACTTGACCTCACATAACAAGCCTTTTGAAGTCCCTATTTCCACTAAGTACAGTTGACTATCTCGGGGTCTTTGATGCCGGCAGCTAGCTCCCTAAAAAGCAAAAAAATATTCCACCAGACCTGATAGGTACCCTCGGGCGTGCTCCTGTTCTGCTGGGTGATGCTGCTGCTCCATGCCACTGCTTCTGTTCCTGTCAGATGAAACAAAGACACTCACCTACTTCTCCTTTCTTTCTCTTCCACGCTCAAAGCTTCTTCATGCACCAATGGGGCGAAGCGTTTCTGCTGCGTCCTCCTTGTCTTCTCTCACGATGCCCAAAGATAATGTTGAGAGAATGCTCAGGAAGGAGGCTTTTCCTTCTTCCTGTCATCCTATAAAGAAAAGTACATAATCAAAACTTCTGCACCTACTCCCCTGCCTAAAAGACAGCTATGGAATGCCTACACCTTCCTCTCTATAGGAAGAGAGCCCAAATAACCCCTGAAGGAAAGCCCATGAAGGGATTTCCTTCGCCCTTTCTATCATTTATTTTTCTTTGGAGGATCAAAGGTTCAAGGAAATCCCTATATGGGCTTTCGTACACGGGGGCTTTGTACTCTCTTCTGACACAGAGTAAGGGACAGGATGTGCATCGTCATCTTTAGGTTTGGGCCTTGATGGAGGAAATCGATGCTTGTTCTTGTGAACTCTACCTTATATTTTTGTCAGAGGGTGAAAGGAATCCCTTCATGGGCTTTCCTTCAGGGGGGCTTTGCCCTCTCTTCCGACAGAGAGTAAAGGGCACGTTTTCCTACACCCTTTCAACCTCTGAAGAAAAATAAAAGGTAGAGTTCACGAGACGAAGAACCAAAATTCCTCCATCGAGAACCCAACACAAAAGACGGCGATGCAAAGCCTGCACCTTGCTCTCTATCCGAAGAGAGGCTAAAGGTCCCCTGAACGAAAGCCCATGAAGGGATTTCTTTCTCCCTATCATCCTAGTAAGAAAAAAACAGAATCAAAACTCCTACACCGTCTCCCCTGCCTAAAGGACAGCTATAGAATGCCTACACCTTCCTCTCTATAGAAAGAGAGGCCAAAGCATCCCTGAAGGAAAGCCCATTAAGAGATTTCCTTCTCCCTATCATCCTAGAAAGAAAAAAACAGAATCAAAAATCCTACACCGTCTCCCCTGCCTAAAAGAAAACTATAGAATGCCTACACCTTCCTCTCTATAGGAAGAGAGGCTAAAGGCCCCCTGAAGGAAAGCCCATGAAGGGATTTCTTTCTCCCTATCATCCTAGAAAGAGAAAAACAGAATCAAAACTCCTACACCATCTCCCCTGCCTAAAAGACAACTATAGAATGCCTACACCTTCCTCTCTATAGGAAGAAAGGCCAAAGAATCCCTGAAGGAAAGCCCATGAAAGGATTTCTTTCTCCCTATCATCCTAGAAAGAATAAAACAGAATCCAATCTCCTGCACCTACTCCCCTGTCTAAAAAGCAGCTATAGAATGTCTACACCTTCCTCTCTATAGGAAGAGAGCCCAAATAACCCCTGAAGGAAAGCCCATGAAGGGATTTCCTTCGACCTTTCTATCGTTTATTTTTCTTTGGAGGATCAAAGGTTCAAGGAAATCCCTATATGGGCTTTCGTACACGGGGGCTTTGTACTCTCTTCTGACACAGAGTAAGGGACAGGATGTGCATCGTCATCTTTAGGTTTGGGCCTTGATGGAGGAAATCGATGCTTGTTCTTGTGAACTCTACCTTGTATTTTTGTCAGAGGGTGAAAGGAATCCCTTCATGGGCTTTCTTTCAGGGGGGCTATGCCCTCTCTTCCGACAGAGAGTAAGGGGCAGGTTTTCCTACACCCTTTCAACCTCTGAAGAAAAATAAAAGATAGAGTTCACGAGACGAAGAACCAAAATTCCTCCATCGAGCCCCCAACCCAAAAGACGGCGATGCAAAGCCTGCACCTTGCTCTCTATCCGAAGAGAGTCGAAAGCCCCCCTGAAGGAAAGCCCATGCAGGGATTTCCCTTTCCCTGTCATCCCAGAAAGAAAAATACAGAATCAAAACTCCTGCACCTACTCCCCTGACTAAAAGACAGCTATAGAATGCCTCCATCTTCCTCTCTATAGGAAGAGAGGCCAAAGAATCCCTGAAGGAAAGCCCATGAAGAGATTTCCTTCTCCCTATCATCCTAGAAATAAAAAAAAAGAATCAAATCTCTTGCACCTAACTCCCCTGCCTAAAAGACAGCTATAGAATGCCTCCATGTTCCTCTCTATAGGAAGAGAGGCCAAAGAATCCCTGAAGGAAAGCCCATGAAGAGATTTCCTTCTCCCTATCATCCTATAAAGAAAAATACAGAATCAAATCTCCTGCACCTAACTCCCCTGCCTAAAGGACAGCTATAGAATGCCTACACCTTCCTCTCTATAGGAAGAGAGGCTAAAGGTCCCCTGAAGGAAAGCCCATGAAGGGATTTCCTTCTCCCTATCATCCTAGAAAGAAAAAAACAGAGTAAAAATTCCTACACCGTCTCCCCTGACTAAAAGACAACTATAGAATGCCTACACATACCTCTCTATAGGAAGAGAGGCCAAAGCATCCCTGAAGGAAATCCCATGAAGGGATTTCTTTCTCCCTATCATCCTATAAAGAAAAATACAGAATCAAAACTCCTACACCGTCTCCCATGCCTAAAGGACAGCTATAGAATGCCTACACCTTCCTCTCTATAGGAAGAGAGGCCAAAGCAACCCTGAAGGAAAGCCCATGAAGGGATTTCTTTCTCCCTATCATCCTATAAAGAAAAAAACATAATCAAAACTCCTACACCGTCTCTCCTGCCTAAAAGACAACTATAGAATGCCTACACCTTCCTCTCTATAGGAAGAGAGGCTAAAGGCCCCCTGAAGGAAAGCCCATGAAGGGATTTCTTTCTCCCTATCATCCTATAAAGAAAAAAACATAATCAAAACTCCTACACCGTCTCCCCTGCCTAAAAGACAACTATAGAATGCCTACACCTTCCTCTCTATAGGAAGAGAGGCTAAAGGCCCCCTGAAGGAAAGCCCATGAAGGGATTTCTTTCTCCCTATCATCCTATAAAGCAAAAAACATAATCAAAACTCCTACACCATCTCCCCTGCCTAAAAGACAACTATAGAATGCCTACACCTTCCTCTCTATAGGAAGAGAGGCTAAAGGCCCCCTGAAGGAAAGCCCATGAAGGGATTTCTTTCTCCCTATCATCCTAGAAAGAAAAAAACAGAGTAAAAACTCCTACACCGTCTCCCCTGCCTAAAAGACAACTATAGAATGCCTACACCTTCCTCTCTATAGGAAGAGAGCCCAAATAACCCCTGAAGGAAAGTCCATGAAGGGATTTCCTTCGCCCTTTCTATTTTTCTTTGGAGGATCAAAGGTTCAAGGAAATCCCTATATGGGCTTTCGTACACGGGGGCTTTGTACTCTCTTCTGACAAAGAGTAAGGGACAGGATGTGCATCGTCATCTTTAGGTTTGGGCCTTGATGGAGGAAATCGATGCTTGTTCTTGTGAACTCTACCTTGTATTTTTGTCAGAGGGTGAAAGGAATCCCTTCATGGGCTTTCCTTCAGGGGGGCTATGCCCTCTCTTCCGACAGAGAGTAAGGGGCAGGTTTTCCTACACCCTTTCAACCTCTGAAGAAAAATAAAAGATAGAGTTCACGAGACGAAGAACCAAAATTCCTCCATCGAGCCCCCAACCCAAAAGACGGCGATGCAAAGCCTGCACCTTGCTCTCTATCCGAAGAGAGTCGAAAGCCCCCCTGAAGGAAAGCCCATGCAGGGATTTCCCTTTCCCTGTCATCCCAGAAAGAAAAATACAGAATCAAAACTCCTGCACCTACTCCCCTGACTAAAAGACAGCTATAGAATGCCTCCATCTTCCTCTCTATAGGAAGAGAGGCCAAAGAATCCCTGAAGGAAAGCCCATGAAGAGATTTCCTTCTCCCTATCATCCTAGAAAGAAAAAAACAGAATCAAATCTCTTGCACCTAACTCCCCCGCCTAAAGGACAGCTATAGAATGCCTACACCTTCCTCTCTATAGGAAGAGAGGCTAAAGGTCCCCTGAAGGAAAGCCCATGAAGGGATTTCTTTCTCCCTATCATCCTAGAAAGAAAAAAACAGAGTAAAAACTCCTACACCGTCTCCCCTGACTAAAAGACAACTATAGAATGCCTACACCTTCCTCTCTATAGGAAGATAGGCCAAAGGATCCCTGAAGGAAATCCCATGAAGGGATTTCTTTCTCCCTATCATCCTAGAAAGAAAAAAACAGAATCAAAACTCCTACACCGTCTCCCCTGCCTAAAGGACAGCTATAGAATGCCTACACCTTCCTCTCTATGGGAAGAGAGGCCAAAGCATCCCTGAAGGAAAGCCCATGAAGGGATTTCTTTCTCCCTATCATCCTAGAAAGAAAAAAACAATCAAAAATCCTACACCGTCTCCCCTGCCTAAAAGAAAACTATAGAATGCCTACACCTTCCTCCCTATAGGAAGAGAGGCTAAAGGCCCCCTGAAGGAAAGCCCATGAAGGGATTTCCTTCGCCCTGTCATCCTGCAAAGAAAAAACTAAGCTTGCCACATTAATATCAAAAGCATTACTTTACATTTTGTTTCTTTCTCTTTTGGCAGGGAATAAGAAAAAAAACACAACAACACACGTTCCTTTATTGATACTAATACAGAAAACTGAAGCTCCTGTTCCACACGTTCATAGAAGACGTTTCGGTGGCTCCATGAAGCTGCAAGCGCCTCCTCCTCATGTCTCTGATGCTCCTGCTAAGGCAAAGTAAAATATTTAGTATCACTGGATTGCTTCCTACAAATCCGCTTCGTCTATAGAACCCGATAAATAGCCCTCCAACTTAGCAGTTCTAAGACGATGGTTTAGATTTTATTCATTTAAAGTTTTTCTACCCTGTCTTTCTTCTAAAAACAGGACCCAAGGCGACTCACAGCATTAAAAGACAATATTTAAAAGTTAAAATCAGTAATTAACACAAAAAGGTGTATAACATCGTTATTCCTATCATGATTATTCCTAACCAAAATGCCCAATTTGCTGTAGTAGACAGAGTGCGTTAACAAATCAGCAAGCCTGGGTTCAAATACCCGCTGAGACGAGTAAAATCACAGAGGATACGGCATTGGTAAAGCCAGTCCTCAGTTATCTTATTTCACTTGATAGCCCCTTAGGGTCATTATCATTTGATTCTGACTTGACCTCCCATAACAAGCCTTTTGAAGTCCCTATTTCCACGAAGTACAGTTGACTATCTCGGGGTCTTTGATGCAGGCAGCTAGCTCGCTAAAAAGCAAAAAAATATTCCACCAGACCTGATAGGTACCCTCGGGCGTGCTCCTGTTCTGCTGGGTGATGCTGCTGCTCCATGCCACTGCTTCTGTTCCTGTCAGATGAAACAAAGACACTCACCTACTTCTCCTTTCTTTCTCTTCCACGCTCAAAGCTTCTTCATGCACCAATGGGGCGAAGCGTTTCTGCTGCGTCCTCCTTGTCTTCTCTCACGATGCCCAAAGATAATGTTGAGAGGATGCTCAGGAAGGAGGCTTTTCCTTCTTCCTGTCATCCTATAAAGAAAAGTACATAATCAAAACTTCTGCACCTACTCCCCTGCCTAAAAGACAGCTATGGAATGCCTACACCTTCCTCTCTATAGGAAGAGAGCCCAAATAACCCCTGAAGGAAAGCCCATGAAAGGATTTCCTTCGCCCTTTCTATCATTTATTTTTCTTTGGAGGATCAAAGGTTCAAGGAAATCCCTATATGGGCTTTTGTACACGGGGGCTTTGTACTCTCTTCTGACACAGAGTAAGGGACAGGATGTGCATCGTCATCTTTAGGTTTGGGCCTTGATGGAGGAAATCGATGCTTGTTCTTGTGAACTCTACCTTATATTTTTGTCAGAGGGTGAAAGGAATCCCTTCATGGGCTTTCCTTCAGGGGGGCTTTGCCCTCTCTTCCGACAGAGAGTAAAGGGCAGGTTTTCCTACACCCTTTCAACCTCTGAAAGACGGCGATGCAAAGCCTGCACCTTGCTCTCTATCCGAAGAGAGTCGAAAGCCCCCCTGAAGGAAAGCCCATGCAGGGATTTCCCTTTCCCTGTCATCCCAGAAAGAAAAATACAGAATCAAAACTCCTGCACCTACTCCCCTGACTAAAAGACAGCTATAGAATGCCTCCATCTTCCTCTCTATAGGAAGAGAGGCCAAAGAATCCCTGAAGGAAAGCCCATGAAGAGATTTCCTTCTCCCTATCATCCTAGAAAGAAAAAAACAGAATCAAATCTCTTGCACCTAACTCCCCCGCCTAAAGGACAGCTATAGAATGCCTACACCTTCCTCTCTATAGGAAGAGAGGCTAAAGGTCCCCTGAAGGAAAGCCCATGAAGGGATTTCTTTCTCCCTATCATCCTAGAAAGAAAAAAACAGAGTAAAAACTCCTACACCGTCTCCCCTGACTAAAAGACAACTATAGAATGCCTACACCTTCCTCTCTATAGGAAGATAGGCCAAAGGATCCCTGAAGGAAATCCCATGAAGGGATTTCTTTCTCCCTATCATCCTAGAAAGAAAAAAACAGAATCAAAACTCCTACACCGTCTCCCCTGCCTAAAGGACAGCTATAGAATGCCTACACCTTCCTCTCTATGGGAAGAGAGGCCAAAGCATCCCTGAAGGAAAGCCCATGAAGGGATTTCTTTCTCCCTATCATCCTAGAAAGAAAAAAACAATCAAAAATCCTACACCGTCTCCCCTGCCTAAAAGAAAACTATAGAATGCCTACACCTTCCTCCCTATAGGAAGAGAGGCTAAAGGCCCCCTGAAGGAAAGCCCATGAAGGGATTTCCTTCGCCCTGTCATCCTGCAAAGAAAAAACTAAGCTTGCCACATTAATATCAAAAGCATTACTTTACATTTTGTTTCTTTCTCTTTTGGCAGGGAATAAGAAAAAAAACACAACAACACACGTTCCTTTATTGATACTAATACAGAAAACTGAAGCTCCTGTTCCACACGTTCATAGAAGACGTTTCGGTGGCTCCATGAAGCTGCAAGCGCCTCCTCCTCATGTCTCTGATGCTCCTGCTAAGGCAAAGGAAAATATTTAGTATCACTGGATTGCTTCCTACAAATCCGCTTCGTCTATAGAACCCGATAAATAGCCCTCCAACTTAGCAGTTCTAAGACGATGGTTTAGATTTTATTCATTTAAAGTTTTTCTACCCTGTCTTTCTTCTAAAAACAGGACCCAAGGCGACTCACAGCATTAAAAGACAATATTTAAAAGTTAAAATCAGTAATTAACACAAAAAGGTGTATAACATCGTTATTCCTATCATGATTATTCCTAACCAAAATGCCCAATTTGCTGTAGTAGACAGAGTGCGTTAACAAATCAGCAAGCCTGGGTTCAAATACCCGCTGAGACGAGTAAAATCACAGAGGATACGGCATTGGTAAAGCCAGTCCTCAGTTATCTTATTTCACTTGATAGCCCCTTAGGGTCATTATCATTTGATTCTGACTTGACCTCCCATAACAAGCCTTTTGAAGTCCCTATTTCCACGAAGTACAGTTGACTATCTCGGGGTCTTTGATGCAGGCAGCTAGCTCGCTAAAAAGCAAAAAAATATTCCACCAGACCTGATAGGTACCCTCGGGCGTGCTCCTGTTCTGCTGGGTGATGCTGCTGCTCCATGCCACTGCTTCTGTTCCTGTCAGATGAAACAAAGACACTCACCTACTTCTCCTTTCTTTCTCTTCCACGCTCAAAGCTTCTTCATGCACCAATGGGGCGAAGCGTTTCTGCTGCGTCCTCCTTGTCTTCTCTCACGATGCCCAAAGATAATGTTGAGAGGATGCTCAGGAAGGAGGCTTTTCCTTCTTCCTGTCATCCTATAAAGAAAAGTACATAATCAAAACTTCTGCACCTACTCCCCTGCCTAAAAGACAGCTATGGAATGCCTACACCTTCCTCTCTATAGGAAGAGAGCCCAAATAACCCCTGAAGGAAAGCCCATGAAAGGCTTTCCTTCGCCCTTTCTATCATTTATTTTTCTTTGGAGGATCAAAGGTTCAAGGAAATCCCTATATGGGCTTTCGTACACGGGGGCTTTGTACTCTCTTCTGACACAGAGTAAGGGACAGGATGTGCATCGTCATCTTTAGGTTTGGGCCTTGATGGAGGAAATCGATGCTTGTTCTTGTGAACTCTACCTTATATTTTTGTCAGAGGGTGAAAGGAATCCCTTCATGGGCTTTCCTTCAGGGGGGCTTTGCCCTCTCTTCCGACAGAGAGTAAAGGGCAGGTTTTCCTACACCCTTTCAACCTCTGAAGAAAAATAAAAGGTAGAGTTCACGAGACGAAGAACCAAAATTCCTCCATCGAGAACCCAACACAAAAGACGGCGATGCAAAGCCTGCACCTTGCTCTCTATCCGAAGAGAGTCGAAAGCCCCCCTGAAGGAAAGCCCATGAAGGGATTTCCCTCTCCCTGTCGTCCTACAAAGAAAAATACAGAATCCAAACTCCTGCACCTAACTCCCCTGCCTAAAGGACAGCTATAGAATGCCTACACCTTCCTCTCTATAGGAAGAGAGGCCAAAGCATCCCTGAAGGAAAGCCCATGAAGGGATTTCCTTCACCCTGTCATCCTACAAAAAAAAATACAGAATCAAAACTCCTGCATCGACTCCCCTGTCTAAAAAGCAGCTATAAAATGTCTACACCTTCCTCTCTATAGGAAGAGAGCCCAAATAACCCCTGAAGGAAAGCCCATGAAGGGATTTCCTTCGCCCTTTCTATCATTTATTTTTCTTTGGAGGATCAAAGGTTCAAGGAAATCCCTATATGGGCTTTCGTACACGGGGGCTTTGTACTCTCTTCTGACAGAGGGTAAGGGACAGGATGTGCATCGTCATCTTTAGGTTTGGGCCTTGATGGAGGAAATCGATGCTTGTTCTTGTGAACTCTACCTTGTATTTTTGTCAGAGGGTGAAAGGAATCCCTTCATGGGCTTTCCTTCAGGGGGGCTATGCCCTCTCTTCCGACAGAGAGTAAGGGGCAGGTTTTCCTACACCCTTTCAACCTCTGAAGAAAAATAAAAGATAGAGTTCACGAGACGAAGAACCAAAATTCCTCCATCGAGCCTCCAACCCAAAAGACGGCGATGCAAAGCCTGCACCTTGCTCTCTATCCGAAGAGAGTCGAAAGCCCCCCTGAAGGAAAGCCCATGCAGGGATTTCCCTTTCCCTGTCATCCCAGAAAGAAAAATACAGAATCAAAACTCCTGCACCTACTCCCCTGACTAAAAGACAGCTATAGAATGCCTCCATCTTCCTCTCTATAGGAAGAGAGGCCAAAGAATCCCTGAAGGAAAGCCCATGAAGAGATTTCCTTCTCCCTATCATCCTAGAAAGAAAAAAACAGAATCAAATCTCTTGCACCTAACTCCCCTGCCTAAAAGACAGCTATAGAATACCTACACCTTACTCTCTATGGGAAGAGAGGCCAAAGAATCCCTGAAGGAAAGCCCATGAAGGGATTTCCTTCTCCCTATCATCCTATAAAGAAAAATACAGAATCAAATCTCCTGCACCTAACTCCCCTGCCTAAAGGACAGCTATAGAATGCCTACACATTCCTCTCTATAGGAAGAGAGGCTAAAGGTCCCCTGAAGGAAAGCCCATGAAGGGATTTCTTTCTCCCTATCATCCTAGAAAGAAAAAAACAGAGTAAAAACTCCTACACCGTCTCCCCTGACTAAAAGACAACTATAGAATGCCTACACCTTCCCCTCTATAGGAAGAGAGGCCAAAGCATCCCTGAAGGAAATCCCATGAAGGGATTTCTTTCTCCCTATCATCCTATAAAGAAAAATACAGAATCAAATCTCCTGTACCTAACTCCCCTGCCTAAAGGACAGCTATAGAATGCCTACACCTTCCTCTCTATAGGAAGAGAGGCCAAAGCAACCCTGAAGGAAAGCCCATGAAGGGATTTCTTTCTCCCTATCATCCTATAAAGAAAAAAACATAATCAAAACTCCTACACCGTCTCTCCTGCCTAAAAGACAACTATAGAATGCCTACACCTTCCTCTCTATAGGAAGAGAGGCTAAAGGCCCCCTGAAGGAAAGCCCATGAAGGGATTTCTTTCTCCCTATCATCCTATAAAGAAAAAAACATAATCAAAACTCCTACACCGTCTCCCCTGCCTAAAAGACAACTATAGAATGCCTACACCTTCCTCTCTATAGGAAGAGAGGCTAAAGGCCCCCTGAAGGAAAGCCCATGAAGGGATTTCTTTCTCCCTATCATCCTATAAAGCAAAAAACATAATCAAAACTCCTACACCATCTCCCCTGCCTAAAAGACAACTATAGAATGCCTACACCTTCCTCTCTATAGGAAGAGAGGCTAAAGGCCCCCTGAAGGAAAGCCCATGAAGGGATTTCTTTCTCCCTATCATCCTAGAAAGAAAAAAACAGAGTAAAAACTCCTACACCGTCTCCCCTGCCTAAAAGACAACTATAGAATGCCTACACCTTCCTCTCTATAGGAAGAGAGCCCAAATAACCCCTGAAGGAAAGTCCATGAAGGGATTTCCTTCGCCCTTTCTATTTTTCTTTGGAGGATCAAAGGTTCAAGGAAATCCCTATATGGGCTTTCGTACACGGGGGCTTTGTACTCTCTTCTGACAAAGAGTAAGGGACAGGATGTGCATCGTCATCTTTAGGTTTGGGCCTTGATGGAGGAAATCGATGCTTGTTCTTGTGAACTCTACCTTGTATTTTTGTCAGAGGGTGAAAGGAATCCCTTCATGGGCTTTCCTTCAGGGGGGCTATGCCCTCTCTTCCGACAGAGAGTAAGGGGCAGGTTTTCCTACACCCTTTCAACCTCTGAAGAAAAATAAAAGATAGAGTTCACGAGACGAAGAACCAAAATTCCTCCATCGAGCCCCCAACCCAAAAGACGGCGATGCAAAGCCTGCACCTTGCTCTCTATCCGAAGAGAGTCGAAAGCCCCCCTGAAGGAAAGCCCATGCAGGGATTTCCCTTTCCCTGTCATCCCAGAAAGAAAAATACAGAATCAAAACTCCTGCACCTACTCCCCTGACTAAAAGACAGCTATAGAATGCCTCCATCTTCCTCTCTATAGGAAGAGAGGCCAAAGAATCCCTGAAGGAAAGCCCATGAAGAGATTTCCTTCTCCCTATCATCCTAGAAAGAAAAAAACAGAATCAAATCTCTTGCACCTAACTCCCCCGCCTAAAGGACAGCTATAGAATGCCTACACCTTCCTCTCTATAGGAAGAGAGGCTAAAGGTCCCCTGAAGGAAAGCCCATGAAGGGATTTCTTTCTCCCTATCATCCTAGAAAGAAAAAAACAGAGTAAAAACTCCTACACCGTCTCCCCTGACTAAAAGACAACTATAGAATGCCTACACCTTCCTCTCTATAGGAAGATAGGCCAAAGGATCCCTGAAGGAAATCCCATGAAGGGATTTCTTTCTCCCTATCATCCTAGAAAGAAAAAAACAGAATCAAAACTCCTACACCGTCTCCCCTGCCTAAAGGACAGCTATAGAATGCCTACACCTTCCTCTCTATGGGAAGAGAGGCCAAAGCATCCCTGAAGGAAAGCCCATGAAGGGATTTCTTTCTCCCTATCATCCTAGAAAGAAAAAAACAATCAAAAATCCTACACCGTCTCCCCTGCCTAAAAGAAAACTATAGAATGCCTACACCTTCCTCCCTATAGGAAGAGAGGCTAAAGGCCCCCTGAAGGAAAGCCCATGAAGGGATTTCCTTCGCCCTGTCATCCTGCAAAGAAAAAACTAAGCTTGCCACATTAATATCAAAAGCATTACTTTACATTTTGTTTCTTTCTCTTTTGGCAGGGAATAAGAAAAAAAACACAACAACACACGTTCCTTTATTGATACTAATACAGAAAACTGAAGCTCCTGTTCCACACGTTCATAGAAGACGTTTCGGTGGCTCCATGAAGCTGCAAGCGCCTCCTCCTCATGTCTCTGATGCTCCTGCTAAGGCAAAGTAAAATATTTAGTATCACTGGATTGCTTCCTACAAATCCGCTTCGTCTATAGAACCCGATAAATAGCCCTCCAACTTAGCAGTTCTAAGACGATGGTTTAGATTTTATTCATTTAAAGTTTTTCTACCCTGTCTTTCTTCTAAAAACAGGACCCAAGGCGACTCACAGCATTAAAAGACAATATTTAAAAGTTAAAATCAGTAATTAACACAAAAAGGTGTATAACATCGTTATTCCTATCATGATTATTCCTAACCAAAATGCCCAATTTGCTGTAGTAGACAAGAGTGCGTTAACAAATCAGCAAGCCTGGGTTCAAATACCCGCTGAGACGAGTAAAATCACAGAGGATACGGCATTGGTAAAGCCAGTCCTCAGTTATCTTATTTCACTTGATAGCCCCTTAGGGTCATTATCATTTGATTCTGACTTGACCTCCCATAACAAGCCTTTTGAAGTCCCTATTTCCACGAAGTACAGTTGACTATCTCGGGGTCTTTGATGCAGGCAGCTAGCTCGCTAAAAAGCAAAAAAATATTCCACCAGACCTGATAGGTACCCTCGGGCGTGCTCCTGTTCTGCTGGGTGATGCTGCTGCTCCATGCCACTGCTTCTGTTCCTGTCAGATGAAACAAAGACACTCACCTACTTCTCCTTTCTTTCTCTTCCACGCTCAAAGCTTCTTCATGCACCAATGGGGCGAAGCGTTTCTGCTGCGTCCTCCTTGTCTTCTCTCACGATGCCCAAAGATAATGTTGAGAGGATGCTCAGGAAGGAGGCTTTTCCTTCTTCCTGTCATCCTATAAAGAAAAGTACATAATCAAAACTTCTGCACCTACTCCCCTGCCTAAAAGACAGCTATGGAATGCCTACACCTTCCTCTCTATAGGAAGAGAGCCCAAATAACCCCTGAAGGAAAGCCCATGAAAGGATTTCCTTCGCCCTTTCTATCATTTATTTTTCTTTGGAGGATCAAAGGTTCAAGGAAATCCCTATATGGGCTTTTGTACACGGGGGCTTTGTACTCTCTTCTGACACAGAGTAAGGGACAGGATGTGCATCGTCATCTTTAGGTTTGGGCCTTGATGGAGGAAATCGATGCTTGTTCTTGTGAACTCTACCTTATATTTTTGTCAGAGGGTGAAAGGAATCCCTTCATGGGCTTTCCTTCAGGGGGGCTTTGCCCTCTCTTCCGACAGAGAGTAAAGGGCAGGTTTTCCTACACCCTTTCAACCTCTGAAAGACGGCGATGCAAAGCCTGCACCTTGCTCTCTATCCGAAGAGAGTCGAAAGCCCCCCTGAAGGAAAGCCCATGCAGGGATTTCCCTTTCCCTGTCATCCCAGAAAGAAAAATACAGAATCAAAACTCCTGCACCTACTCCCCTGACTAAAAGACAGCTATAGAATGCCTCCATCTTCCTCTCTATAGGAAGAGAGGCCAAAGAATCCCTGAAGGAAAGCCCATGAAGAGATTTCCTTCTCCCTATCATCCTAGAAAGAAAAAAACAGAATCAAATCTCTTGCACCTAACTCCCCCGCCTAAAGGACAGCTATAGAATGCCTACACCTTCCTCTCTATAGGAAGAGAGGCTAAAGGTCCCCTGAAGGAAAGCCCATGAAGGGATTTCTTTCTCCCTATCATCCTAGAAAGAAAAAAACAGAGTAAAAACTCCTACACCGTCTCCCCTGACTAAAAGACAACTATAGAATGCCTACACCTTCCTCTCTATAGGAAGATAGGCCAAAGGATCCCTGAAGGAAATCCCATGAAGGGATTTCTTTCTCCCTATCATCCTAGAAAGAAAAAAACAGAATCAAAACTCCTACACCGTCTCCCCTGCCTAAAGGACAGCTATAGAATGCCTACACCTTCCTCTCTATGGGAAGAGAGGCCAAAGCATCCCTGAAGGAAAGCCCATGAAGGGATTTCTTTCTCCCTATCATCCTAGAAAGAAAAAAACAATCAAAAATCCTACACCGTCTCCCCTGCCTAAAAGAAAACTATAGAATGCCTACACCTTCCTCCCTATAGGAAGAGAGGCTAAAGGCCCCCTGAAGGAAAGCCCATGAAGGGATTTCCTTCGCCCTGTCATCCTGCAAAGAAAAAACTAAGCTTGCCACATTAATATCAAAAGCATTACTTTACATTTTGTTTCTTTCTCTTTTGGCAGGGAATAAGAAAAAAAACACAACAACACACGTTCCTTTATTGATACTAATACAGAAAACTGAAGCTCCTGTTCCACACGTTCATAGAAGACGTTTCGGTGGCTCCATGAAGCTGCAAGCGCCTCCTCCTCATGTCTCTGATGCTCCTGCTAAGGCAAAGGAAAATATTTAGTATCACTGGATTGCTTCCTACAAATCCGCTTCGTCTATAGAACCCGATAAATAGCCCTCCAACTTAGCAGTTCTAAGACGATGGTTTAGATTTTATTCATTTAAAGTTTTTCTACCCTGTCTTTCTTCTAAAAACAGGACCCAAGGCGACTCACAGCATTAAAAGACAATATTTAAAAGTTAAAATCAGTAATTAACACAAAAAGGTGTATAACATCGTTATTCCTATCATGATTATTCCTAACCAAAATGCCCAATTTGCTGTAGTAGACAGAGTGCGTTAACAAATCAGCAAGCCTGGGTTCAAATACCCGCTGAGACGAGTAAAATCACAGAGGATACGGCATTGGTAAAGCCAGTCCTCAGTTATCTTATTTCACTTGATAGCCCCTTAGGGTCATTATCATTTGATTCTGACTTGACCTCCCATAACAAGCCTTTTGAAGTCCCTATTTCCACGAAGTACAGTTGACTATCTCGGGGTCTTTGATGCAGGCAGCTAGCTCGCTAAAAAGCAAAAAAATATTCCACCAGACCTGATAGGTACCCTCGGGCGTGCTCCTGTTCTGCTGGGTGATGCTGCTGCTCCATGCCACTGCTTCTGTTCCTGTCAGATGAAACAAAGACACTCACCTACTTCTCCTTTCTTTCTCTTCCACGCTCAAAGCTTCTTCATGCACCAATGGGGCGAAGCGTTTCTGCTGCGTCCTCCTTGTCTTCTCTCACGATGCCCAAAGATAATGTTGAGAGGATGCTCAGGAAGGAGGCTTTTCCTTCTTCCTGTCATCCTATAAAGAAAAGTACATAATCAAAACTTCTGCACCTACTCCCCTGCCTAAAAGACAGCTATGGAATGCCTACACCTTCCTCTCTATAGGAAGAGAGCCCAAATAACCCCTGAAGGAAAGCCCATGAAAGGCTTTCCTTCGCCCTTTCTATCATTTATTTTTCTTTGGAGGATCAAAGGTTCAAGGAAATCCCTATATGGGCTTTCGTACACGGGGGCTTTGTACTCTCTTCTGACACAGAGTAAGGGACAGGATGTGCATCGTCATCTTTAGGTTTGGGCCTTGATGGAGGAAATCGATGCTTGTTCTTGTGAACTCTACCTTATATTTTTGTCAGAGGGTGAAAGGAATCCCTTCATGGGCTTTCCTTCAGGGGGGCTTTGCCCTCTCTTCCGACAGAGAGTAAAGGGCAGGTTTTCCTACACCCTTTCAACCTCTGAAGAAAAATAAAAGGTAGAGTTCACGAGACGAAGAACCAAAATTCCTCCATCGAGAACCCAACACAAAAGACGGTGATGCAAAGCCTGCACCTTGCTCTCTATCCGAAGAGAGTCGAAAGCCCCCCTGAAGGAAAGCCCATGAAGGGATTTCCCTCTCCCTGTCGTCCTACAAAGAAAAATACAGAATCCAAACTCCTGCACCTAACTCCCCTGCCTAAAGGACAGCTATAGAATGCCTACACCTTCCTCTCTATAGGAAGAGAGGCCAAAGCATCCCTGAAGGAAAGCCCATGAAGGGATTTCCTTCACCCTGTCATCCTACAAAAAAAAATACAGAATCAAAACTCCTGCATCGACTCCCCTGTCTAAAAAGCAGCTATAAAATGTCTACACCTTCCTCTCTATAGGAAGAGAGCCCAAATAACCCCTGAAGGAAAGCCCATGAAGGGATTTCCTTCGCCCTTTCTATCATTTATTTTTCTTTGGAGGATCAAAGGTTCAAGGAAATCCCTATATGGGCTTTCGTACACAGGGGCTTTGTACTCTCTTCTGACAGAGGGTAAGGGACAGGATGTGCATCGTCATCTTTAGGTTTGGGCCTTGATGGAGGAAATCGATGCTTGTTCTTGTGAACTCTACCTTGTATTTTTGTCAGAGGGTGAAAGGAATCCCTTCATGGGCTTTCCTTCAGGGGGGCTATGCCCTCTCTTCCGACAGAGAGTAAGGGGCAGGTTTTCCTACACCCTTTCAACCTCTGAAGAAAAATAAAAGATAGAGTTCACGAGACGAAGAACCAAAATTCCTCCATCGAGCCTCCAACCCAAAAGACGGCGATGCAAAGCCTGCACCTTGCTCTCTATCCGAAGAGAGTCGAAAGCCCCCCTGAAGGAAAGCCCATGCAGGGATTTCCCTTTCCCTGTCATCCCAGAAAGAAAAATACAGAATCAAAACTCCTGCACCTACTCCCCTGACTAAAAGACAGCTATAGAATGCCTCCATCTTCCTCTCTATAGGAAGAGAGGCCAAAGAATCCCTGAAGGAAAGCCCATGAAGAGATTTCCTTCTCCCTATCATCCTAGAAAGAAAAAAACAGAATCAAATCTCTTGCACCTAACTCCCCTGCCTAAAAGACAGCTATAGAATACCTACACCTTACTCTCTATGGGAAGAGAGGCCAAAGAATCCCTGAAGGAAAGCCCATGAAGGGATTTCCTTCTCCCTATCATCCTATAAAGAAAAATACAGAATCAAATCTCCTGCACCTAACTCCCCTGCCTAAAGGACAGCTATAGAATGCCTACACATTCCTCTCTATAGGAAGAGAGGCTAAAGGTCCCCTGAAGGAAAGCCCATGAAGGGATTTCTTTCTCCCTATCATCCTAGAAAGAAAAAAACAGAGTAAAAACTCCTACACCGTCTCCCCTGACTAAAAGACAACTATAGAATGCCTACACCTTCCCCTCTATAGGAAGAGAGGCCAAAGCATCCCTGAAGGAAATCCCATGAAGGGATTTCTTTCTCCCTATCATCCTATAAAGAAAAATACAGAATCAAATCTCCTGTACCTAACTCCCCTGCCTAAAGGACAGCTATAGAATGCCTACACCTTCCTCTCTATAGGAAGAGAGGATAAAGGCCCCCTGAAGGAAATCCCATGAAGGGATTTCTTTCTCCCTATCATCCTAGAAAGAAAAAAACAGAATCCAATCTCCTGCACCTACTCCCCTGTCTAAAAAGCAGCTATAGAATGTCTACACCGTCCTCTCTATAGGAAGAGAGTCCAAATAACCCCTGAAGGAAAGCCCATGAAGGGATTTCCTTCGCCCTTTCTATCATTTATTTTTCTTTGGAGGATCAAAGGTTCAAGGAAATCCCTATATGGGCTTTCGTACACGGGGGCTTTGTACTCTCTTCTGACACAGAGTAAGGGACAGGATGTGCATCGTCATCTTTAGGTTTGGGACTTGATGGAGGAAATTGATGCTTGTTCTTGTGAACTCTACCTTGTATTTTTGTCAGAGGGTGAAAGGAATCCCTTCATGGGCTTTCCTTCAGGGGGGCTATGCCCTCTCTTCTGACAGAGAGTAAGGGGCAGGTTTTCCTACACCCTTTCAACCTCTGAAGAAAAATAAAAGATAGAGTTCACGAGACGAAGAACCAAAATTCCTCCATCGAGCCCCCAACCCAAAAGACGGCGATGCAAACTCTGCACCTTGCTCTCTATCCGAAGAGAGTCGAAAGCCCCCCTGAAGGAAAGCCCATGCAGGGATTTCCCTTTCCCTGTCATCCCAGAAAGAAAAATACAGAATCAAAACTCCTGCACCTAACTCCCCTGCCTAAAAGACAGCTATAGAATGCCTACACCTTACTCTCTATGGGAAGAGAGGCCAAAGAATCCCTGCAGGAAAGCCCATGAAGGGATTTCCTTCTCCCTATCATCCTATAAAGAAAAATACAGAATCAAATCTCCTGCACCTAACTCCCCTGCCTAAAGGACAGCTATAGAATGCCTACACCTTCCTCTCTATAGGAAGAGAGGCTAAAGGCCCCCTGAAGGAAAGCCCATGAAGGGATTTCTTTCTCCCTATCATCCTAGAAAGAAAAAAACAGAATCCAAACTCCTGCACCTACTTCCCTGCCTAAGAGACAGCTATAGAATGCCTACACCTTCCTCTCTATAGGAAGAGAGGCCAAATAACCCCTGAAGGAAAGCCCATGAAGGGATTTCCTTCGCCCTGTCATCCTACAAAGAAAAAACTAAGCTTGCCACATTAATATCAAAAGCATTACTTTACATTTTGTTTCTTTCTCTTTTGGCAGGGAATAAGAAAAAAAACACAACAACACACGTTCCTTTATTGATACTAATACAGAAAACTGAAGCTCCTGTTCCACACGTTCATAGAAGACGTTTCGGTGGCTCCATGAAGCTGCAAGCGCCTCCTCCTCATGTCTCTGATGCTCCTGCTAAGACAAAGTAAAATATTTAGTATCACTGGATTGCTTCCTACAAATCCGCTTCGTCTATAGAACCCGATAAAAACCCCTCCAACTTAGCAGTTCTAAGACGATGGTGTATATTTTATTCATTTAAAGTTTTTCTACCCTGTCTTTCTCCTAAAAACAGGACCCAAGGCGACTCACAGCATTAAAAGACAATATTTAAAAGTTAAAATCAGTAATTAACACAAAAAGGTGTATAACATCGTTATTCCTATCATGATTATTCCTAACCGAAATACCCAATTTGCTTTAGTAGACAGAGTGCGTTAAGAAATCAGCAAGCCTGGGTTCAAATACCCGCTGAGGCGAGTAAAATCACAGAGGATACGGCAATGGTAAAGCCAGTCCTCAGTTATCTTATTTCACTTGATAGCCCCTTAGGGTCATTATCATTTGATTCTGACTTGACCTCCCATAACAAGCCTTTTGAAGTCCCTATTTCCACTAAGTACAGTAGACTATCTCGGGGTCTTTGATGCAGGCAGCTAGCTCCCTAAAAAGCAAAAAAATATTCCACCAGACCTGATTGGTACCCTCGGGCGTGCTCCTGTTCCGCTGGGTGATGCTGCTGCTCCATGCCACTGCTTCTGTTCCTGTCAGATGAAAAAAAAAAAACTCACCTACTTCTCCTTTCTTTCTCTTCCAAGCTCAAAGCTTCTTCATGCACCAATGGGGCGAAGCGTTTCTGCTGCGTCCTCCTTGTCTTCTCTCATGATGCCCAAAAATAATGTTGAGAGGATGCTCAGGAAGGAGGCTTTTCCCGGTAGAAACTGCAAAGTGGCAAGAGAAGACATGGTCAAAAGTGTTCACTTATTTCTAGGACAGTACACCTGTTCTCTGCCAAAGATTAAGAGCCCAATCAAGGAGAAAGTTGTGCCAATCTCTAAGATTTGGCGCTTACATTTCTCTGAAGAAAGGGGTTCTTAACGGGACTTGGCAGCTTCCCTCAGGCCAAACAGCAAATGGGGGTGGGAAAGGAATCCCCGGGCACAGCTTAGCAAGCGGCGCGGTTGGGGGCGTGTAAGCAGCATTTTAGAGAAGACCTCCGCACCCCCTATGCTTCTCTCACACACGCAACTGGAGAAGCCGAGTCACAGAAGGTTGCCTCGAGAAATGGACGTCTGGGTCCCCCCCTCCTCATCCTTTCGGGAGGGGTTGTCTCTTTTTCAATCTCTTTCTCAACACCCGCCCTCAGAACCAGTAACACCCTCTCCCCTCTCTCTCCCCCCCCCTCAGAAAACTCTGCTTCCTTCCCTCCCCCAAAAAAGAAGCCCTTTGCGAAGAAGGAAAGTGAGGGAGGAAGGCCTGAAGAGCCTTCCGCGGACGGAGGGTTACGGGTTGAAGGCTCCCTTTCCCTTCCCCTCAGGACGCAGAAAGGCTTTGGCTCGAGGGCCGCTGCCCCCTCCCTCCCTCCGCCTTGCCCCCTTCCCGCCACCCCGGGGGTCCCAGCTGAGGGGGTTCAAGGTCATGGCGTGTCCCTATTGAGAAAGCCCTGAAGGCGGGGCAATGGCTTAAACCCTCGGCCTCCCTTTTTCCCCCTTCCCACCACCACACAAGTCCGAGGCCTGACCTGAGCCTCCAGCCGACTGAAGAAAACACCGCCACGAAACCTTTCCGCTGACACCTCAGCGCCGCTCGGCTTCTCAGCCGTTCCCTCACAGCCTCTCACTCTCACGCGCCCCCACCCCGCCCCTCCTTCCTGGCCAATGGGATGCCTTCCCGCCCTAAATGGGAGGGGAGAAAGAGGCTCCTTCGCGTTTACCTCAGGCACCTGAGGCGCGAGCGGCACCGAGGCGAGCAAGTCATATTGCTGCCCCGCACTCACACCCTCCCCCCCTCTCGCGCCCTGCCCTCCTGGACAATCAAATTCACCTGCCTCTGCCTGAGGCGGGGGTGCTTGAGTGGGATAATATTGTCTTCAACATATTTTTTTTCTTTTTTTGACTTTTGTGACACTTTTGGCTCAAAAGGGGAGTCAAAAAAGTTTACGAAAAGATTATGAAACACGTAGTTTGGGGGGGGGGGAAACTTGCCCTTGGCTGAGAAGGGCTGGCAGCTTCCCTCAGGACAAAGAGCAAATGGGGGGGGGGCTTCCCCGGGCACACCTTAGAAATGAGAAAACAACATTTGCCTACCCCCCCCCCCCATACGGGACGACTCACACGTACCCCAGTCTCAACCGCTAGCCTGCTCCGGACAGCCATCCTTTCCCTCTTCCAGCCTTTGACTGACCGGCCTCTGTCTCCCTGCTTGCTTAACAAAAGCCCTTCTCAAATCCAAGCGAGGACGGAGACACCGCAGCTCAGAAGAGGCATGGAGGTCCTAGGCAGGAATGGGGGACGCTGCTGGTGCTGCTGCTGTTGCTCTGCCCTGGTTGGTGCCCTTCGGTCTGCCTCCCAAGCTCACCCACGCCGGGTCCTTCTCTCTCACGGCCTGTTTCCCAGCGTTGAGGAATGCCTACCCCCCACCGCCCCGTAGCCTAGCTGCAGACCTGCTAGTATGGGTCCGTTCCCCCCCCCCCCCACGGACATTCGCCTGGTCTAAACTGTGGAAACATGAAACCCATTCGTGTGAAGGAAACAAAAAGGTTTCGCTCTTCTACTCGCAAGCCCCCCTGCAACGCATTAAAAAAGAGGGGCGTTAGGATTTGAGGTGGCCAGAACTTAACGTTTAACATACCTCTGGAATCAAGGAGGCCAAAGAGAGAATCAAGGCGGCTTGTGTGGGGAAACTCTGTACGCGCTCAGGGGCACACTCACCTCACTGTTGCTGCTTTGTCAGGCATGGGAGCCCCGGCACGAGCAGGAGGGTCGACACCGGCCGTCCCCGTTTCTGAGCCTGCCTCTCTCTCCTTCCTGGGCTTTCCAATTCCGACAAACACCCTCTCAGCCCAGCCAGCTGGGGCTCCTCAGGGCGGGAGGCTGCTTTCATCAGGGTTTATTTTCTCCACCTGCCACCTTCCCTCTATGGAGGGAGAGGGAGCCTGAGAGGCAAACGGAGGCAGCTGAGGCGGTTCACAGCCCCTCCCTCCCCGCAGGCCGGCCGCCGCCCCAGGCTCATTCCTTCCCCCCCCCCACAGAACAGAAGGCGGGAAACGCCTCAGTCGCCGAAAAGGCAGACTTTGTGGGAGGGAGGGGCACAAAAATCACCTCAAGTCGCGCACGAGCCTTAAGCGGCCGATAAGTCTCTATTTCCCGCCCAGATTGGGTGAGACAAGATCCAATTGGCCAGGAGGGCAGGGCGCGAGGGGGGGAGGGTGTGAGGGCGGGGAAGCAATATGACTTGCTCGCCTCGGTGCCTCGCGCGCCTCAGGTGCCTGAGGTAAACGCGAAGGAGCCTCTTTCTCCCCTCCCATTTAGGGCGGGAAGGAATCCCATTGGCCAGGAAGGAGGGGAGGGGTGGGGGCGCGGGCGCGGCTGTGAGGCCTTCTCTAAAATGCTGCTTACACCCCCACCACCGCGCCGCTTGCTAAGCTGTGCCTCGGGGATTCCCCTCCCCCCCCCCATTTGCTCTTTGTCCTGAGGGAAGCTGCCAGCCCTTCTCAGCCAAGGGCAAGTTCCCCCCCCCAAACTACGTGTTTCATAATCTTTTCGTAAACTTTTTTGACTCCCCTTTTGAGCCAAAAGTGTCACAAAAGTCAAAAAAAAGAAAAAAAATACGTTGAAGACAATATTATCCCACTCAAGCACCCCTTCCCGCCTCAGGCAGAGGCAGGTAAATTTAATTGTCCAGGAGGGCAGGGCGCGAGAGGGGGGAAGGGTGTGAGGGCGGGGCAGCAATATGACTTGCTCGCCTCGGTGCCGCGCGCGCCTCAGGTGCCTGAGGTAAACGCGAAGGAGCCTCTTTCCCCCCCTCCCATTTAGGGCGGGAAGGCATCCCATTGGCCAGGAAGGAGGGGAGGGATGGGGGCGCGTGAGAGGCTGTGAGGGAGCGGCTGAGAAGCCGAGCGGCGCTGAGGCGACAGCGGAAAGGTTTCGTGGCGGTGTTTTCTTCAGTCGGCTGGAGGCTCAGGTCAGGCCTCGGACGTGTGTGGTGGTGGGAAGGGGAAAAAAGGGAGGCCGAGGGTTTAAGCCATTGCCCCGCCTTCAGGGCTTTCTCAATAGGGACACGCCATGACCTTGAACCCCCTCAGCTGCGATCCCGGTGTGGCGGGAGGGGGGGAGGGGGCAGCGGCCCTCGAGCCAAAGCCTTTCAGCGTCCTGAGGGGAAGGGAAAGGGAGCCTTCAACCCGTCACCCTCCGTCCCCCGAAGGCTCTTCAGGCCTTCCTCTCTCACTTTCCTTCTTCGCAAAGGGCTTCTTTTTTTCGGGAGGGAAGGAAGCAGAGTTTTCTGAGGGGGGGGAGAGAGGGGAGAGGGTGTTACTGGTTCTGAGGGCGGGTGTTGAGAAAGAGACTGAAAAAGAGACAACCCCTCCCGAAAGGATGAGGAGGGGGGACCCAGACGTCCATTTCTCGAGGCAACCTTCTGTGACTCGGCTTCTCCAGTTGCGTGTGTGAGAGAAGCATAGCGGGTGCGGAGGTCTTCTCTAAAATGCTGCTTACACGCCCCCCCCCCGCGCCGCTTGCTAAGCTGTGCCTCGGGGATTCCCCTCTCCCCCCCATTTGCTCTTTGTTCTGAGGGAAGCTGCCAAGTCCCGTTAAGAACCCCTTTCTTCAGAGAAATGTTCTGAGAATGGGGTGGTGGTGGGGTTGGCATAGCGTTTTCATGGCCAGGTGTTGCCTTAACACTTTCGAAATTAATAGTATGAAAAGCCCCCCCCCCCAAATGCTGTTGCAGAATGTGGGTCCCAGTCCTGTGAGGAGCCTGATCCTGCCAAGCAAAGGCAGCCCAAAAAGAGAAGGGAGAAAACAAAACCTCTTGCTTGGTGACCTCCTTGCTGGAATGCTCCCCTTCTCAGCCAAGGGCAAGTTTCCCCCCCACCCTCAAACAACCTGTTTCATAATCTTTTTGTAAACTTTTTGGACTACCCCTTTGAGGCAAAAGTATCACAAAATTCCAATAAAGAAAAAAATATGTTGAAGACAATATTATCCCACTCAAGGCCCCCCTCTCAGGAAGAGGCAGGCAGGTGAATTTGATTTAAATTCAATTAATTAAAATCACAAGGTGAATCACTGCAAAACAGATTGACTCAAATCACTGGAGACCTTCACTGCCCAAAAGTGCTACAGGTTTTAATCCTTAGGTCAAAATGAGGTCTTTGAAATATTGCACATATTAAGTGAAAATTTTCCAGACCTCCATGTTTTTTTAAAATGTATTGTGAAATAAAAATAAGTGGCACAGCTCTAAGAGGCTTGAGTATATTTAATCTTTTTTTTCTTTTAAAGTCAGTGATTCCCACCGCTTGGTGATGCAGCAGAAAGGCCAGTGAATTACATCCTGGATGCAACCTGACAGCACATAAAAATAACTGCACTCTTGCCTCCTGTGATCTTGGTATGCATTTTTCAGTGTAGATGTTTATTAATATCTTCTTGCCTAGGTGGATTCCTCTTCCAATAGTTGACACTTCTAGCTGAAACCAATAGCAAGTCACAGCTAGAGTAGGTCTATTGAACCAACAACTTTTAGAAGGCTTGACTAACCAAATCCCCACAGATTTTGTGGGCCTTCTCTCAGTGCAACTTACTAGTGGATTTGAGACCCTAGTGCATTACCGTGTCTACTTTCAGAGGGAGAGGGAAGACCTTGATTTTTTCTACACCAATTTTCAGACAGCAAGTAGGTGGGTTGCCTTTTCTAAAAAATCAGCTGAAAGCAATTGGGTGGTTTTTAACAGAGTTTCCAATAACTACAGACGTTTTATCATAACCTCATAGGGCGGAATTAAAAAAATACAATGCGTATAACACATTTGAAATAAAAATTGTAGTACTGTATTTTGTATGAGTAAAAGAAGCATGCTAATGATAAAAAAATATCAGAAGTAGACGAAATAGTTTGGCATCTTAAAGCCAAGTAGATTTGCTCTCTTGAACTGAAATGTAAAGTGTTCTGCTCTGTTTCTGGTGATGCATGTACATTGAACATAGAGATCTGCAGAAGTGGGGTGGGTGCAGGAGGAGGAAGATTGAAATCAGTTGTCTTGCTACTCAGCGGCTTAGGAGTAGAAGTGGAAACCTTTTGTTTCCTTCACACTAATGTGTTTTGTTTTTCCACAGTTGAGACCAGGTGAATGTCCTCTGGGAACGGACCGTACTAGCAGGTCTGCAACTAGCTACGGGGGAATTCCTCAACCCTGGAATACGGCTGGAGATAAGTATCCAGTGGGGGGGGGGGGGCTTCAGAGGCAGACCAAAGGGCAGCCTTCATGGGCACCAGGGAGTGCAGCAGAGTCCCATTCCTGTCTTGACATCATGCCTTGTCAGCTGTTGTGTCTCCATAGTTGCTTGGATTTGAAGGGGCTTTCGTAAGCAAGCAGAGGCCTGTCACTCAAAGCCTGGAAGAGAAAAGGATGGCGGTCCGGAGCACGCTAGAGGTTGATGTTGGTACCCGTTTCGGGAGGTGTAGGCGAGTGTTGTTTATTCATTTAGGTCGGTCTCCTAGTATGTGGATGATAGGTTTTGTGGTGTGTTCCAGGTGGAACATGAAGGCATAAATTACAGGCAATAATAAGTTGATTGGTCTGTAATGTACTGGTTAGAGCTGCCCATGGCTGTGTCTTTTATTGTTGAAGTTCAAGTGGTTGTGAGTGAATTTAGTGGCTTGATGTGCTGTTGTCTCGTTCTTAAGGGCTAGTTATCCATCCTTGTGCGAGATCATGGTGAAAAGTGCTACTATGGAAAATATTTCTTTTCTCCTCCATGCTCTGGATGGCAGGCAGCCTGTTGCTTACAAACTCCCAGTCCTAGGCAACTATTGACACAACAGGTTTTGATGTAAGTACACATGGTGCAAATTTTATTGTGGGAATGGCTCTGTTAACTCAAATAGAATAGTGGGAGTGTATCTGTAAACCTACTGCTCCTTGCTGGAGCTCACTGGCTCTCAGATAATCACTGGCTGGTGCTTCCCTGATAGAAAAGGGCTCCTTTTTCCTGTTCCTCTTCCCTTTTTGGCGAAGCAACTTCTGATTCTAAGGACAAAGTCAGCAACTGTACATGCACAAACTGGGTGAATAATAAGCGCCAAGTTTTAGAGTTTGGCACAACAATCTCCTTGATTGGGCTCTTAACCTTTGGCAGAGAACAGGTGTACTGTCCTCGAAATAAGTGAACACTTTTGACCATGTCTTCTCTTGCCACTTTGCAGTTTCTACCGGGAAAAGCCTCCTTCCTGAGCATCCTCTCAACATTATCTTTGGGCATCGTGAGAGAAGACAAGGAGGACGCAGCAGAAACGCTTCGCCCCCATTGGTGCACGAAGAAGCTTTGAGCGTGGAAGAGAAAGAAAGGAGAAGTAGGTGAGTGTCTTTGTTTCATCTGACAGGAACAGAAGCAGTGGCATGGAGCAGCAGCATCACCCAGCGGAACAGGAGCACGCCCGAGTGTACCAATCAGGTCTGGTGGAATATTTTTTTGCTTTTTAGGGAGCTAGCTGCCTGCATCAAAGACCCCAAGATAGTCAACTGTACTTAGTGGAAATAGGGACTTCAAAAGGCTTGTTATGTGAGGTCAAGTCAGAATAAAATGATAATAACCCTAAGGGGCTATCAAGTGAAATAAGATAACTGAGGACTGGCTTTACCAATGCCGTATCCTCTGTGATTTTACTCGCCTCAGCGGGTATTTGAACCCCGGCTTGCTGATTTCTTAACGCACTCTCTCTACTACAGCAAATTGGGTATTTCGGTTAGGAATAATCATGATAGGAATAACGATGTTATACACCTTTTTGTGTTAATTACTGATTTTAACTTTTAAATATTGTCTTTTAATGCTGTGAGTCGCCTTGGGTCCTGTTTTTAGGAGAAAGACAGGGTAGAAAAACTTTAAATAAATAAAATATACACCATCGTCTTAGAACTGCTAAGTTGGAGGGCTATTTATCGGGTTCTATAGACGAAGCGGATTTGTAGGAAGCAATCCAGTGATACTAAATATTTTACTTTGCCTTAGCAGGAGCATCAGAGACATAAGGAGGAGGCGCTTGCAGCTTCATGGAGCCACCGAAACGTCTTCTATGAACGTGTGGAACAGGAGCTTCAGTTTTCTGTATTAGTATCAATAAAGGAACGTGTGTTGTTGTGTTTTTTTTCTTATTCCCTGCCAAAAGAGAAAGAAACAAAATGTAAAGTAATGCTTTTGATATTAATGTGGCAAGCTTAGTTTTTTCTTTGTAGGATGACAGGGCGAAGGAAATCCCTTCATGGGCTTCTCTTCCGGGGTCCTTTAGCCTCTCTTCCTATAGTGAAGAAGGTGTAGGCATTCTATAGCTGTCTTTTAGACAGGGGAGTAGGTGCAGAAGTTTGGATTCTGTATTTTTCTTTGTAGGATGACAGGGAGAAGAAAATCCCTTCATGGGCTTTCCTTCAGGGGTTATTTGGGCTCTCTTTCTATAGAGAGGAAGGTGTAGGCATTCCATAGCTGTCTTTTAGGCAGGGGAGACGGTGCAGGAGTTTTGATTCTGTACTTTTCTTTGTAGGATGACAGGGTGAAGGAAATCCCTGCATGGGCTTTCCTTCACGGGGGCTTTCGACTCTCTTCGGATAGAGAGCAAGGTGCAGGCTTTGCATCGCCCTCTTTTGTGTTGGGGGCTCGATGGAGGAATTTTGGTTCTTCGTCTCGTGAACTCTACCTTTTATTTTTCTTCAGAGGTTGAAAGGGTGTAGGAAAACCTGCCCCTTACTCTTTGTTGGAAGAGAGGGCAAAGCCCCCCTGAAGGAAAGCCCATGAAGGGATTCCTTTCACCCTCTGACAAAAATACAAGGTAGAGTTCACAAGCACAAGCATCGATTTCCTCCATCAAGGCCCAAACCTAAAGATGACGATGCACATCCTGTCCCTTACTCTTTGTCAGAAGAGAGTACAAAGCCCCCGTGTATGAAAGCCCATATAGGGATTTCCTTGAACCTTTGATCCTCCAAAGAAAAATAAATGATAGAAAGGGATGCTTTGGGCTCTCTTCCTAAAGAGAGGAAGGTGTAGGCATTCTATAGCTGTCTTTTAGGCAGGGGAGTAGGTGCAGGAGTTTTGATTCTGTATTTTTCTTTATAGGATGACAGGGTGAAGGAAATCCCTTCATGGGCTTTCCTTCAGGGGTTATTTGGGCTCTCTTCCTATAGAGAGGAAGGTGTAGGCATTCTATAGCTGTCTTTTAGGCAGGAGAGTAGGTGCAGGAGTTTTGATTCTGTATTTTTCTTTCTGGGATGACAGGGAAAGGGAAATCCCTGCATGGGCTTTCCTTCAGGGGGGCTTTCGACTCTCTTCGGATAGAGAGCAAGGTGCAGGCTTTGCATCGCCGTCTTTTGGGTTGGGGGCTCGATGGAGGAATTTTGGTTCTTCGTCTTGTGAACTCTATCTTTTATTTTTCTTCAGAGGTTGAAAGGGTGTAGGAAAACCTGCCCCTTACTCTCTGTCGGAAGAGAGGGCATAGCCCCCCTGAAGGAAAGCCCATGAAGGGATTCCTTTCACCCTCTGACAAAAATACAAGGTAGAGTTCACAAGAACAAGCATCGATTTCCTCCATCAAGGCCCAAACCTGAAGATGACGATGCACATCCTGTCCCTTACTCTTTGTCAGAAGAGAGTACAAAGCCCCCGTGTATGAAAGCCCATATAGGGATTTCCTTGAACCTTTGATCCTCCAAAGAAAAATAAATGATAGAAAGGGATGCTTTGGGCTCTCTTCCTAAAGAGAGGAAGGTGTAGGCATTCTATAGCTGTCTTTTAGGCAGGGGAGTCGGTGCAGGAGTTTTGATTCTGTATTTTTCTTTATAGGATGACAGGGTGAAGGAAATCCCTTCATGGGCTTTCCTTCAGTGGTTATTTGGGCTCTCTTCCTATAGAGAGGAAGGTGTAGGCATTCCATAGCTGTCTTTTAGGCAGGGGAGTAGGTGCAGGAGTTTTGATTCTGTATTTTTCTTTATAGGATGATAGGGTGAAGGAAATCCCTGCATGGGCTTTCCTTCAGGGGGGCTTTCGACTCTCTTCGGATAGAGAGCAAGGTGCAGGCTTTGCATCGCCATCTTTTGGGTTGGGGGCTCGATGGAGGAATTTTGGTTCTTCGTCTCTTGAATTCTATCTTTTATTTTTCTTCAGAGGTAGAAAGGGTGTAGGAAAACCTGCCCCTTACTCTCTGTCGGAAGAGAGGGCAAAGCCCCCTGAAGGAAAGCCCATGAAGGGATTCCTTTCACCCTCTGACAGAAATACAAGGTAGATTTCACAAGAACAAGCATCGATTTCCTCCATCAAGGCCCAAACCTAAAGATGACGATGCACATCCTGTCCCTTACTCTTTGTCAGAAGAGAGTACAAAGCCCCCGTGTACGAAAGCCCATACAGGGATTTCCTTGAACGTTTGATCCTCCAAAGAAAAATAAATGATAGAAAGGGATGCTTTGGGCTCTCTTCTTATAGAGAGGAAGGTGTAGGCATTCTATAGTTGTCTTTTAGGCAGGGGAGTCGGTGCAGGAGTTTTGAATCTGTATTTTTCTTTGTAGGATGACAGGGAGAAGGAAATTCCTTCATGGGCTTTCCTTCAGGGATGCTTTGGGCTCTGCCTATAGAGAGGAAGGTGTAGGCATTCTATAGCTGTCTTTTAGGCAGGAGAGTAGGTGCAGGAGTTTTGATTCTGTATTTTTCTTTAAAGGATGACAGGGTGAAGGAAATCCCTTCATGGGCTTTCCTTCAGGGGTTATATGGGCTCTCTTCCTATAGAGAGGAAGGTGTAGGCATTCTATACCTGTCTTTTAGGCAGGGGAGTCGGTGCAGGAGTTTTGATTCTGTATTTTTCTTTATAGGATGACAGGGTGAAGGAAATCCCTTCATGGGCTTTCCTTCAGGGGTTATTTGGGCTCTCTTCCTATAGAGAGGAAGGTGTAGGCATTCTATAGCTGTCTTTTAGGCAGGAGAGTAGGTGCAGGAGTTTTGATTCTGTATTTTTCTTTCTGGGATGACAGGGAAAGGGAAATCCCTGCATGGGCTTTCCTTCAGGGGGGCTTTCGACTCTCTTCGGATAGAGAGCAAGGTGCAGGCTTTGCATCGCCGTCTTTTGGGTTGGGGGCTCGATGGAGGAATTTTGGTTCTTCGTCTCGTGAACTCTATCTTTTATTTTTCTTCAGAGGTTGAAAGGGTGTAGGAAAACCTGCCCCTTACTCTCTGTCGGAAGAGAGGGCAAAGCCCCCCTGAAGGAAAGCCCATGAAGGGATTCCTTTCACCCTCTGACAAAAATACAAGGTAGAGTTCACAGGAACAAGCATTGATTTCCTCCATCAAGGCCCAAACCTAAAGATGACGATGCACATCCTGTCCCTTACTCTTTGTCAGAAGAGAGTACAAAGCCCCCGTGTATGAAAGCCCATATAGGGATTTCCTTGAACCTTTGATCCTCCAAAGAAAAATAAATGATAGAAAGGGATGCTTTGGGCTCTCTTCCTAAAGAGAGGAAGGTGTAGGCATTCTATAGCTGTCTTTTAGGCAGGGGAGTCGGTGCAGGAGTTTTGATTCTGTATTTTTCTTTATAGGATGACAGGGTGAAGGAAATCCCTTCATGGGCTTTCCTTCAGGGGTTATTTGGGCTCTCTTCCTATACAGAGGAAGGTGTAGGCATTCCATAGCTGTCTTTTAGGCAGGGGAGTAGGTGCAGGAGTTTTGATTCTGTATTTTTCTTTATAGGATGATAGGGTGAAGGAAATCCCTTCATGGGCTTTCCTTCAGGGGGGCTTTCGACTCTCTTCGGATAGAGAGCAAGGTGCAGGCTTTGCATCGCCGTCTTTTGGGTTGGGGGATCGATGGAGGAATTTTGGTTCTTCGTCTCTTGAATTCTATCTTTTATTTTTCTTCAGAGGTAGAAAGGGTGTAGGAAAACCTGCCCCTTACTCTCTGTCGGAAGAGAGGGCAAAGCCCCCTGAAGGAAAGCCCATGAAGGGATTCCTTTCACCCTCTGACAGAAATACAAGGTAGATTTCACAAGAACAAGCATCGATTTCCTCCATCAAGGCCCAAACCTAAAGATGACGATGCACATCCTGTCCCTTACTCTTTGTCAGAAGAGAGTACAAAGCCCCCGTGTACGAAAGCCCATACAGGGATTTCCTTGAACCTTTGATCCTCCAAAGAAAAATAAATGATAGAAAGGGATGCTTTGGGCTCTCTTCCTATAGAGAGGAAGGTGTAGGCATTCTATAGTTGTCTTTTAGGCAGGAGAGTAGGTGCAGGAGTTTTGATTCTGTATTTTTCTTTAAAGGATGACAGGGTGAAGGAAATCCCTTCATGGGCTTTCCTTCAGGGGTTATATGGGCTCTCTTCCTATAGAGAGGAAGGTGTAGGCATTCCATAGCTGTCTTTTAGGCAGGGGAGTAGGTGCAGGAGTTTTGATTCTGTATTTTTCTTTATAGGATGACAGGGTGAAGGAAATCCCTTCATGGGCTTTCCTTCAGGGGTTATTTGGGCTCTCTTCCTATAGAGAGGAAGGTGTAGGCATTCTATAGCTGTCTTTTAGGCAGGAGAGTAGGTGCAGGAGTTTTGATTCTGTATTTTTCTTTCTGGGATGACAGGGAAAGGGAAATCCCTGCATGGGCTTTCCTTCAGGGGGGCTTTCGACTCTCTTCGGATAGAGAGCAAGGTGCAGGCTTTGCATCGCCGTCTTTTGGGTTGGGGGCTCGATGGAGGAATTTTGGTTCTTCGTCTTGTGAACTCTATCTTTTATTTTTCTTCAGAGGTTGAAAGGGTGTAGGAAAACCTGCCCCTTACTCTCTGTCGGAAGAGAGGGCATAGCCCCCCTGAAGGAAAGCCCATGAAGGGATTCCTTTCACCCTCTGACAAAAATACAAGGTAGAGTTCACAAGAACAAGCATCGATTTCCTCCATCAAGGCCCAAACCTGAAGATGACGATGCACATCCTGTCCCTTACTCTTTGTCAGAAGAGAGTACAAAGCCCCCGTGTATGAAAGCCCATATAGGGATTTCCTTGAACCTTTGATCCTCCAAAGAAAAATAAATGATAGAAAGGGATGCTTTGGGCTCTCTTCCTAAAGAGAGGAAGGTGTAGGCATTCTATAGCTGTCTTTTAGGCAGGGGAGTCGGTGCAGGAGTTTTGATTCTGTATTTTTCTTTATAGGATGACAGGGTGAAGGAAATCCCTTCATGGGCTTTCCTTCAGTGGTTATTTGGGCTCTCTTCCTATAGAGAGGAAGGTGTAGGCATTCCATAGCTGTCTTTTAGGCAGGGGAGTAGGTGCAGGAGTTTTGATTCTGTATTTTTCTTTATAGGATGATAGGGTGAAGGAAATCCCTGCATGGGCTTTCCTTCAGGGGGGCTTTCGACTCTCTTCGGATAGAGAGCAAGGTGCAGGCTTTGCATCGCCATCTTTTGGGTTGGGGGCTCGATGGAGGAATTTTGGTTCTTCGTCTCTTGAATTCTATCTTTTATTTTTCTTCAGAGGTAGAAAGGGTGTAGGAAAACCTGCCCCTTACTCTCTGTCGGAAGAGAGGGCAAAGCCCCCTGAAGGAAAGCCCATGAAGGGATTCCTTTCACCCTCTGACAGAAATACAAGGTAGATTTCACAAGAACAAGCATCGATTTCCTCCATCAAGGCCCAAACCTAAAGATGACGATGCACATCCTGTCCCTTACTCTTTGTCAGAAGAGAGTACAAAGCCCCCGTGTACGAAAGCCCATACAGGGATTTCCTTGAACGTTTGATCCTCCAAAGAAAAATAAATGATAGAAAGGGATGCTTTGGGCTCTCTTCTTATAGAGAGGAAGGTGTAGGCATTCTATAGTTGTCTTTTAGGCAGGGGAGTCGGTGCAGGAGTTTTGAATCTGTATTTTTCTTTGTAGGATGACAGGGAGAAGGAAATTCCTTCATGGGCTTTCCTTCAGGGATGCTTTGGGCTCTGCCTATAGAGAGGAAGGTGTAGGCATTCTATAGCTGTCTTTTAGGCAGGAGAGTAGGTGCAGGAGTTTTGATTCTGTATTTTTCTTTAAAGGATGACAGGGTGAAGGAAATCCCTTCATGGGCTTTCCTTCAGGGGTTATATGGGCTCTCTTCCTATAGAGAGGAAGGTGTAGGCATTCTATACCTGTCTTTTAGGCAGGGGAGTCGGTGCAGGAGTTTTGATTCTGTATTTTTCTTTATAGGATGACAGGGTGAAGGAAATCCCTTCATGGGCTTTCCTTCAGGGGTTATTTGGGCTCTCTTCCTATAGAGAGGAAGGTGTAGGCATTCTATAGCTGTCTTTTAGGCAGGAGAGTAGGTGCAGGAGTTTTGATTCTGTATTTTTCTTTCTGGGATGACAGGGAAAGGGAAATCCCTGCATGGGCTTTCCTTCAGGGGGGCTTTCGACTCTCTTCGGATAGAGAGCAAGGTGCAGGCTTTGCATCGCCGTCTTTTGGGTTGGGGGCTCGATGGAGGAATTTTGGTTCTTCGTCTCGTGAACTCTATCTTTTATTTTTCTTCAGAGGTTGAAAGGGTGTAGGAAAACCTGCCCCTTACTCTCTGTCGGAAGAGAGGGCAAAGCCCCCCTGAAGGAAAGCCCATGAAGGGATTCCTTTCACCCTCTGACAAAAATACAAGGTAGAGTTCACAGGAACAAGCATTGATTTCCTCCATCAAGGCCCAAACCTAAAGATGACGATGCACATCCTGTCCCTTACTCTTTGTCAGAAGAGAGTACAAAGCCCCCGTGTATGAAAGCCCATATAGGGATTTCCTTGAACCTTTGATCCTCCAAAGAAAAATAAATGATAGAAAGGGATGCTTTGGGCTCTCTTCCTAAAGAGAGGAAGGTGTAGGCATTCTATAGCTGTCTTTTAGGCAGGGGAGTCGGTGCAGGAGTTTTGATTCTGTATTTTTCTTTATAGGATGACAGGGTGAAGGAAATCCCTTCATGGGCTTTCCTTCAGGGGTTATTTGGGCTCTCTTCCTATACAGAGGAAGGTGTAGGCATTCCATAGCTGTCTTTTAGGCAGGGGAGTAGGTGCAGGAGTTTTGATTCTGTATTTTTCTTTATAGGATGATAGGGTGAAGGAAATCCCTTCATGGGCTTTCCTTCAGGGGGGCTTTCGACTCTCTTCGGATAGAGAGCAAGGTGCAGGCTTTGCATCGCCGTCTTTTGGGTTGGGGGATCGATGGAGGAATTTTGGTTCTTCGTCTCTTGAATTCTATCTTTTATTTTTCTTCAGAGGTAGAAAGGGTGTAGGAAAACCTGCCCCTTACTCTCTGTCGGAAGAGAGGGCAAAGCCCCCTGAAGGAAAGCCCATGAAGGGATTCCTTTCACCCTCTGACAGAAATACAAGGTAGATTTCACAAGAACAAGCATCGATTTCCTCCATCAAGGCCCAAACCTAAAGATGACGATGCACATCCTGTCCCTTACTCTTTGTCAGAAGAGAGTACAAAGCCCCCGTGTACGAAAGCCCATACAGGGATTTCCTTGAACCTTTGATCCTCCAAAGAAAAATAAATGATAGAAAGGGATGCTTTGGGCTCTCTTCCTATAGAGAGGAAGGTGTAGGCATTCTATAGTTGTCTTTTAGGCAGGAGAGTAGGTGCAGGAGTTTTGATTCTGTATTTTTCTTTAAAGGATGACAGGGTGAAGGAAATCCCTTCATGGGCTTTCCTTCAGGGGTTATATGGGCTCTCTTCCTATAGAGAGGAAGGTGTAGGCATTCCATAGCTGTCTTTTAGGCAGGGGAGTTAGGTGCAGGAGATTTGATTCTGTATTTTTCATTGTAGGATGACAGGGTGAAGGAAATCCCTTCATGGGCTTTCCTTCAGGGGTTATTTGGGCTCTCTTCCTATAGAGAGGAAGGTGTAGGCATTCCATAGCTGTCTTTTATGCAGGGGAGTAGGTGCAGAAGTTTTGATTCTGTACTTTTCTTTATAGGATGACAGGAAGAAGGAAAAGCCTCCTTCCTGATCATTCTCTCAACATTATCTTTGGGCATCGTGAGAGAAGACAAGGAGGACGCAGCAGAAACGCTTTGCCCCCATTGGTGCACGAAGAAGCTTTGAGCGTGGAAGAGAAAGAAAGGAGAAGTAGGTGAGTGTCTTTGTTTCATCTGACAGGAACAGAAGCAGTGGCATGGAGCAGCAGCATCACCCAGCGGAACAGGAGCACGCCCGAGGGTACCAATCAGGTCTGGTGGAATATTTTTTTGCTTTTTAGGGAGCTAGCTGCCTGCATCAAAGACCCCGAGATAGTCTACTGTACTTAGTGGAAATAGGGACTTCAAAAGGCTTGTTATGGGAGGTCAAGTAAGAATCAAATGATAATGACCCTAAGGGGCTATCAAGTGAAATAAGATAACTGAGGACTGGCTTTACCAATGCCGTATCCTCTGTGATTTTACTTGCCTCAGCGGGTATTTGAACCCAGGCTTGCTGCTTTCTTAACGCACTCTCTCTACTACAGCAAATTGGGTATTTCGGTTAGGAATAATCATGATAGGAATAACGATGTTATACACATTTTTGTGTTAATTACTGATTTTAACTTTTAAATATTGTCTTAATGGTGTGAGTCGCCTTGGGTCCTGTTTTTAGGAGAAAGACAGGGTAGAAAAACTTTAAATGAATAAAATCTACATCATCGTCTTAGAACTGCTAAGTTGGAGGGCTATTTATCGGGTTCTATAGACGAAGCGGATTTGTAGGAAGCAATCCAGTGATACTAAATATTTTACTTTGCCTTAGCAGGAGCATCAGAGACATGAGGAGGAGGCGCTTGCAGCTTCATGGAGCCACCGAAACGTCTTCTATGAAAGTGTGGAACAGGAGCTTCAGTTTTCTGTATTAGTATCAATAAAGGAACGTGTGTTGTTGTGTTTTTTTTTCTTATTCCCTGCCAAAAGAGAAAGAAACAAAATGTAAAGTAATGCTTTTGATATTAATGTGGCAAGCTTAGTTTTTTCTTTGTAGGATGACAGGGCGAAGGAAATCCCGTCATGGTCTATCCTTCAGGGATGCTTTGGCCTCTTTTCCTATAGAGAGGAAGGTGTAGGCATTCTATAGCTGTCTTTTAGGCAGGGGCGTAGGTGCAGGAGTTTTGATTCTGTATTTTTCTTTGTAGGATGACAGGGAGAGGGAAATCCCTTCATGGGCTTTCCTTCAGGGGGGCTTTCGACTCTCTTCGGATAGAGAGCAAGGTGCAGGCGTTGCATCACCGTCTTTTGGGTTGGGGGATCGATGGAGGAATTTTGGTTCTTCGTCTTGTGAAGTGTATCTTTTATTTTTCTTCAGAGGTTGAAAGGGTGTAGGAAAACCTGCCCTTTACTCTCTGTCGGAAGAGAGGGCAAAGCCCCCCTGAAGAAAAGCCCATGAAGGGATTCCTTTCACCCTCTGACAAAAATACAAGGTAGAGTTCACAAGAACAAGCATTGATTTCCTCCATCAAGGCCCAAACCTAAAGATGACGATGCACATCCTGTCCCTTACTCTGTGTCAGAAGAGAGTACAAAGCCGCCGTGTACGAAAGCCCATATAGGGATTTCCTTGGACCTTTGATCCTCCAAAGAAAAATAAATGATAGAAAGGGCGAAGGAAATCCCTTCATGGGCTTTCCTTCAGGGATGCTTTGGGCTCTTCCTATAGAGAGGAAGGTGTAGGCATTCTATAGCTGTCTTTTAGGCAGGGGAGTTAGGTGCAGGAGATTTGATTCTGTATTTTTCTTTGTAGGATGACAGGGAGAAAGAAGTCCCTTCATGGGCTTTCCTTCAGGGGTTATTTGGGCTCTCTTCCTATAGAGAGGAAGGTGTAGGCATTCTATAGCTGTCTTTTAGGCAGGGGAGTCGGTGCAGGAGATTGGATTCTGTATTTTTCTTTTTCGGATGACAGGGTGAAGGAAATCCCTTCATGGGGATTCTTCATGGGTGAATCACTGCGAAACAGATTGACTCAAATCACTGGAGACCTTCACTGCCCAAAAGTGCTACAGGTTTTAATCCTTAGGTCAAAATGAGGTCTTTGAAATATTGCACATATTAAGTGAAAATTTTCCAGACCTCCATGTTTTTTTAAAATGTATTGTGAAATAAAAATAAGTGGCACAGCTCTAAGAGGCTTGAGTATATTTAATCTTTTTTTTCTTTTAAAGTCAGTGATTCCCACCGCTTGGTGATGCAGCAGAAAGGCCAGTGAATTACATCCTGGATGCAACCTGACAGCACATAAAAATAACTGCACTCTTGCCTCCTGTGATCTTGGTATGCATTTTTCAGTGTAGATGTTTATTAATATCTTCTTGCCCAGGTGGATTCCTCTTCCAATAGTTGACACTTCTAGCTGAAACCAATAGCAAGTCACAGCTAGAGTAGGTCCATTGAACCAACAACTTTTAGAAGGCTTGACTAACCAAATCCCCACAGATTTTGTGGGCCTTCTCTCAGTGCAACTTACTAGTGGATTTCAGACCCTAGTGCATTACCGTGTCTACTTTCAGAGGGAGAGGGAAGACCTTGATTTTTTCTACACCAATTTTCAGACAGCAAGTAGGTGGGTTGCCTTTTCTAAAAAATCAGCTGAAAGCAATCGGGTGGTTTTTAACAGAGTTTCCAATAACTTCAGACATTTTATCATAACCTCATAGAGCAGAATTAAAAAATACAATGCGTATAACATTTGAAAAAAAAATTGTATTTTGTATGAGTAAAAGAAGCATGCTAATGATAAAAAAATATCAGAAGTAGACGAAATAGGTTGGCATCTTAAAGCCAAGTAGATTTGCTCTCTTGAACTGAAATGTAAAGTGTTCTGCTCTGTTTCTGGTGATGCATGTACATTGAACATAGAGATCTGCAGAAGTGGGGTGGGTGCAGGAGGAGGAAGATTGAAATCAGCTGTCTTGCTACTCAGCGGCTTAGGAGTAGAAGTGGAAACCTTTTGTTTCCTTCACACTAATGTGTTTTGTTTTTCCACAGTTGAGACCAGGTGAATGTCCTCTGGGGACGGACCGTACTAGCAGGTCTGCAACTAGCTACGGGGGAATTCCTCAACCCTGGAATACGGCTTGAGATAAGTATCCAGTGGGGGGGGGGGGGCTTCAGAGGCAGACCAAAGGGTAGCCTTCATGGGCACCAGGGAGTGCGGCAGAGTCCCATTCCTGTCTTGACATCATGCCTTGTCAGCTGTTGTGTCTCCATAGTTGCTTGGATTTGAAGGGGCTTTCGTAAGAAAGCAGAGGCCTGTCACTCAAAGCCTGGAAGAGAAAAGGATGGCAGTCCGGAGCAGGCTAGAGGTTGATGTTGGTACCCGTTTCGGGAGGTGTAGGCGAGTGTTGTTTATTCATTTAGGACTGTCTCCTAGTCTGTGGATGATAGGTTTTGTGGTGTGTTCCAGGTGGAACATGAAGGCATAAATTGCAGGAAATAATAAGTTGATTGGTCTGTAATGTACTGGTTAGAGCTGCCCGTGGCTGTGTCTTTTATTGTTGAAGTTCAAGTGGTTGTGAGTGAATTTAATGGCTTGATGTGCTGTTGCCTCGTTCTTAAGGGCTAGTTATCCATCCTTGTGCGAGATCATGGTGAAAAGTGCTACTATGGAAAATATTTCTTTTCTCCTCCATGCTCTGGATGGCAGGCAGCCTGTTGCTTACAAACTCCCAGTCCTAGGCAACTATTGACACAACAGGTTTTGATGTAAGTACACATGGTGCAAATTTTATTGTGGGAATGGCTCTGTTAACTCAAATAGAATAGTGGGAGTGTATCTGTAAACCTACTGCTCCTTGCTGGAGCTCACTGACTCTCAGATAATCACTGGCTGGTGCTTCCCTGATAGAAAAGGGCTCCTTTTTCCTGTTCCTCTTTCCCTTTTTGGCGAAGCAACTTCTGATTCTAAGGACAAAGTCAGCAACTGTACATGCACAAACTGGGTGAATAATAAGCGCCAAGTTTTAGAGTTTGGCACAACAATCTCCTTGATTGGGCTCTTAACCTTTGGCAGAGAACAGGTGTACTGTCCTCGAAATAAGTGAACACTTTTGACCATGTCTTCTCTTGCCACTTTGCAGTTTCTACCGGGAAAAGCCTCCTTCCTGAGCATCCTCTCAACATTATCTTTGGGCATCGTGAGAGAAGACAAGGAGGACGCAGCAGAAACGCTTCGCCCCCATTGGTGCACGAAGAAGCTTTGAGCGTGGAAGAGAAAGAAAGGAGAAGTAGGTGAGTGTCTTTGTTTCATCTGACAGGAATAGAAGCAGTGGCATGGAGCAGCAGCATCACCCAGCGGAACAGGAGCACGCCCGAGGGTACCAATCAGGTCTGGTGGAATATTTTTTTGCTTTTTAGGGAGCTAGCTGCCTGCATCAAAGACCCCGAGATAGTCTACTGTACTTAGTGGAATTCGGGACTTCAAGAGGCTTGTTATGGGAGGTCAAGTCAGAATCAAATGATAATGACCCTAAGGGGCTATCAAGTGAAATAAGATAACTGAGGACTGGCTTTACCAATGCCATATCCTCTGTGATTTTACTCGCCTCAGCGGGTATTTGAACCCAGGCTTGCTGATTTCTTAACGCACTCTGTCTACTACAGCAAATTGGGTATTTCGGTTAGGAATAATCATGATAGGAATAACGATGTTATACACCTTTTTGTGTTAATTACTGATTTTAACTTTTAAATATTGTCTTTTAATGCTGTGAGTCGCCTTGGGTCCTGTTTTTAGGAGAAAGACAGGGTAGAAAAACTTTAAATGAATAAAATCTACACTATCGTCTTAGAACTGCTAAGTTGGAGGGCTATTTATCGGGTTCTATAGACGAAGCGGATTTGTAGGAAGCAATCCAGTGATACTAAATATTTTACTTTGCCTTAGCAGGAGCATCAGAGACATGAGGAGGAGGCGCTTGCAGCTTCATGGAGCCACCGAAACGTCTTCTATGAACGTGTGGAACAGGAGCTTCAGTTTTCTGTATTAGTATCAATAAAGGAACGTGTGTTTTTGTGTTTTTTTTTCTTATTCCCTGCCAAAAGAGAAAGAAACAAAATGTAAAGTAATGCTTTTGATATTAATGTGGCAAGCTTCGTTTTTTCTTTGTAGGATGACAGGGCGAAGGAAATCCCTTCATGGGCTTCCCTTCCGGGGGCCTTTAGCCTCTCTTCCTATCGAGAGGAAGGTGTAGGCATTCTATAGCTGTCTTTTAGGCAGGGGAGTAGGTGCAGAAGTTTTGATTCTGTATTTTTCTTTGTACGATGACAGGGAGAGGGAAATCCCTTCATGGGCTTTCCTTCAGGGGAGCTTTCGACTCTCTTCGGATAGAGAGCAAGGTGCAGGCTTTGCATCGCCGTCTTTTGGGTTGGGGGCTCGATGGAGGAATTTTGGTTCTTCGTCTCATGAAGTCTATCTTTTATTTTTCTTCAGAGGTTGAAAGGGTGTAGGAAAACCTGCCCCTTACTCTCTGTCGGAAGAGAGGGCAAAGCCCCCCTGAAGGAAAGCCCATGAAGGGATTCCTTTCACCCTCTGACAGAAATACAAGGTAGAGTTCACAAGAACAAGCATCAATTTCCTCCATCAAGGCCCAAACCTAAAGATGACGATGCACATCGTGTCCCTTACTCTGTGTCAGAAGAGAGTACAAAGCCCCCGTGTACGAAAGCCCATATAGGGGTTTCCTTGAACCTTTGATCCTCCAAAGAAAAATAAATGATAGAAAGGGCGAAGGAAATCCCTTCATGGGCTTTCCTTCAGGGATTCTTTGGCCTCTCTTCCTATAGAGAGGAAGGTGTAGGCATTCTATAGCTGTATTTTAGGCAGGGGAGTTAGGTGCAGGAGTTTTGATTCTGTATTTTTCTTTATAGCATGACAGGGTGAAGGAAATCCCTTCATGGGCTTTCCTTCAGGGCTGCTTTGGTCAAATCCAAAACAGACAGGATCCACTCCACAAGCACTCGGGGATCTTCACTTGGAGACAATTGCTCATCATACATTCCCTGCCTGTGGCCTTGGATGAGCGTTGCTTCTGAAGGAGCTCAGCAGTCTGGCCTTCCATGGAGGTGGAGTAGGGGTGGGAGTCAAGCCTGTAGGGGCAGTTTATCATAAGGAGCCACTGTAGGCTCAAGAAGTACCCTGTATTGTAGTTTAATAATCAATCCAGATTGGCTAACAGGCTCCATGTGGTGCCGTCGATGGAAAGTGTGAGGATACTTCCGCAGGACTAAAACACGGCAGCCAGATTGCGGACTGTGGGTCGTGACAGGGATCACATCACCCCTGTGTTAGAGCAGCTCCACAGGCTGCCGATCGGTTTCTGGGCACAATTTAAACAGCTGGTTTTGACCTATAAAGCCCTTTCTGTTCAGGCAAGCCTTCCCGGAGTGTCTGGCTACCTAAGTGTCGTTTTTAGATGGATTTTCATGCATTATACCTCTGACTGGATGTTTAGTACTACTTGTGTTTTCCTTTATTCAGAGTGCTTTTAGTTTGTTTATTTTTAATATTCATATATTGTTTTTACCTTTAATATAATATTTTGTTGATGTAAGGTGCCTCTCTGTATTCATTGGTCTCAGCTTTAAATATGGGCTTTTAATGATGTAAACCACTGTTGGATAGTCATTGTTTCTGCTTTAACTTTTGTCTTTCAACAATGTAAGTTGCCTTTTTAAGGAGAAAGGCGGGCTAAAAGTATTTTAGATAAAATGAATAAATAAATAACAGTGTCTTGGAAACCTGAGTTTCAGGATATTTTTTCCCACCTCTGCCGCCGGCTGTCAACTTCGTGCAACATCCTGTCAGTAAATGAGGGTGACCGTACTCTGTTGGCGTTGCCCTGCACCACAACCCATTGCTGCCCAATTAGCGCTAGTTTGTGACAGTCATTCAAATATTATTTTTTTCTAACTTCGGTTGAAGTAAAATGGAGAAAACTGCAGCTCCATATTGAACCTCCGTCCTTCTATTTTTGGCTTACTGTGACTGGCTCTTCTTTAACTTAGCTTGGTACTCTTGATCCCCTTATGGAAAACCAGTCCTCCCCGCCTCAGCTCCAGCCATGGGAATTCCAGTGGGGAAAGCCTGAAGAATATGGTTCTCTCTCCTTGGAAGTAATCCAGGAGTCCCCCGTCAAATGCCTAAAGGGGGAACTCAAGATCTTAAAAGCAGCACAGGTTCTTGACTCCTGAAATGGCCCGCAGTCCACAAGAACTAACTCTAGCCTTTACAAGGACACAAAATCTTTGGTTTTGGCCATGAAAAAACAAACCCGGCAACCTGACACGATGTTTTGCGAGCACCTCGCTCCTGGTACACTGCATCTCTTTCCTGAAAAGAGACGTGTTCTCCTTGCTGTCCTTGTCCAAGCAGGTGGAGACCTGTCTCTTCAGGCAGGCTTTTCCTCAGCGAATGACAGTCTGGAAGACAAGAAACAGGTTGGTTTGAATTTTGTGGCTTCTAAATCTGTTTTTGTAACAGTTTTCACCAACATTTTTTTCAGATATTGATACTCATACTTCTTCAATATTTCAATAATTAACGTTCTCAGCTTGTAACATTAGGTCTTTAACGATGGAAGCTGTCTTGGGTTCTTTTTTTAGGAACAGAGTGGAGAAAAAATATTTTAAATGAAGAAATTATTTATTACATGTCTAAAACTATGTCAGCAACTGCCATGCTTTATTTTCGTGATATGGTTCACTAATGTAGAGAATGTCTGTAAATTAGTCATTCAATACTATTTTCTGAATGGTTTTTTTTAATCCTTCTAATTTATAGTATCATTCTGATACCATGCATCATTGGCACAACATCTCTCTTATTTTATTTTAAAATAGATAAACTTGACTGTATATATTCTGCATCTTACAATAACCTTTCATTGACCTGATGAATCAAATTCTAAACCATTCAATTTTCTTCCCAATATTAGATAGTCATAACACAGGAGAATCATAACGGAGCATGTGCAACAACTTGAAAACTGATCTGTCCTATGAAACAGAGCCTCCTTCGTTTAGAACTTCCAGAATCCCCAGCCAGCATATTGAGATTACAACCTACGCTGAAATACTGCTTCTTAAAGTCTCTGGATAAATAAAATAAACAGCTATTTGCATGCAGACTGACTTTTTTGTTAAAAGAAAAAGACCTAATAAAGGTGATAAGAATCACAAGAATAAGGAATGCATTAATTACATAAATTGGAAATGAAAGTAGCTAGCTATTCAGTCCAACAGGGCCGGGCCTTTTCGTACGGGGCGGAGGGAGAGCCGAAAAGATGGAAAAAGCCCCTCTAAGAATCAGCCTCTGGTTGGGCGGGGGAGCATCAGGAGCTGGACCATTACATGTGAGGGGTCCCAAAGGAGATACCCCTTAGCACAGACTTGCTGGGACACTTTTATGACTGTCCATCACCAAGGCCTTTCTGAAATGGGAACTCTGCATGCCTAGAAGCCTGAAAAACACTCCAAGTCGCCTTTCGCGCAACCTGTTTCCTACCCCAATAACCAGGGCAGGGCACCTGAGGGGATGGAGGGGCCAGGAGAGATCCATCCACATGGGGGGGGGGGGTTACCACTAACATACAACTATTAAGAGTTACAAAGGTCATCAGGGGGCAGAGGGGATCGTGACAGACCCACATGGTGAGCCTGCCCTCCCGCTATTCAATCGACTCTGGGTGGTTGCCTATTTCACCTGCTTTTTATTAGCAACCCTTCCTCCCCTTTTCTCCTTTATCAGCGTCAAATTAGGATAATTAGTTCCTCAAATTAGATCATTTCTGTGCCTTACTACCCTTTCATGCAGTAATCTTATTAAGTAAATCTAGTAATAAATGGTTATTATTATTGTAATTATTGTTATAGCTTTTTGCCCTACTGTCCACGCTGCAAGAGATGGCGATTACACTGTTTAATTGGAAAGTTACCAAAACTACGTGCCTAGATCTTTTTTACCGTTGTCCACATCCCGTAGCTAAAAGAAGACAAGAAAATCATGGTCCTAGTTAGTAATAAAAAGCAGGTGAAATAGGCAAACACGCAAAGAGGATTCAATAGCAGTCGTACTCTTGAAGCCCCGGAAAAGGGCGCCGTCGTGTGGCTCAACTGGGACTGTGCAGGCTAGGGCACGCTACCCCTTCATGTCCCCAAAAAAAGGCGCCCTCCTGTGGCTCAACTGCGACTGCTCAGGCTAGGGAACGCTACCCCTTCACCCCCACGAAAAGGGCGCCCTCATGTGGCGCCACTTCCACTGTGCAGGCTAGGGAACGCTACCCCTTCACCCCCACGAAAAGGGCGCCTTCCTGTGGCGCCACTGAGACTGTGCAGGCTAGGAAACGCTACCCCTTCACCCCCACGAAAAGGGCGCCCTCCTGTGGTGCCACTGCGACTGTGCAGGCGAGGGAACGCTACCCCTTCACCCCCACGAAAAGGGCGCCTTCCTGTGGCGCCACTGCGACTGTGCAGGCTAGGGAACGCTACCCCTTCACCCACATGAAAAGGGCACCCTCCTGTGGCGCCACTTCCACTGTGCAGGCTAGGGAACGCTACCCCTTCAACTCCAGGAAAAGGACGCCCTCCTGGGGCGCCACTGCGACTGTGCAGGCGAGGGAACGCTACCCCTTCACCCCCATGAAAAGGGCGCCCTCCTGTGGTGCCACTGCGACTGTGCAGGCTAGGGAACGCTACCCCTTCATCCCCACGAAAAGGGCGCACTCCTGTGGCGCCACTGAGACTGTGCAGGCTAGGGAACGCTACCCCTTAACCCCCACGAAAAGGACGCCTTCCTCTACCGCCACTGCGACTGTGCAGTCTAGGAAACGCTACCCCTTCACCCCCACGAAAAGGGCACATTCCTGTAGCGCCACTGCGACTGTGCAGGCTAGGAAACGCTGCCCCTTCACCCCCACGAAAAGGGCGCCCTCCTGTGGCTAAACTGCGACTATGCAGGCTAGGAAACGCTACCCCTTCAACCCCATGAAAAGGGCGCCCTCCTGTGGCTCCACTGCGACTGTGCAGGCTAGGGAACGCTACCCCTTGACCCCCACGAAAGGGCGCCCTCCTGTGGCGCCACTGCGACTGTGCAGGCTAGGGAACGCTACCCCTTCACCCCCACGAAAAGGGAGCCTTCCTGTAGCGCCACTGCGACTGTGCAGTCTAGAAAACGCTACCCCTTCACCTCCACGAAAAGGGCGCATTCCTGTAGCGCCACTGCGACTGTGCAGGCTAGGAAACGCTACCCATTCACCCCCACGAAAAGGGCGCCCTCCTGTGGCTCCACTGCGACTGTGCAGGCTAGGGAACGCTACCCCTTCACCCCCAAGAAAAGGGCGCCCTCCTGTAGCTCCACTGCGACTGTGCAGGCTAGGGAACGCTACCCCTCGACCCCCAAGAAAAGGGCGCCCTCCTGTGGCGCCACTGCGACTGTGCAGGCTAGGGAACGCTACCCCTTTGCCCCCACGAAAAGGGCGCCCTCCTGTGGCGCCACTGAGACTCTGCAGACTAGGGAATGCTACCCCTTCACCCCTACGAAAAGGGCGCCTTCCTGTGGTGCCACTGAGACTGTGCAGGCTAGGGAACGCTACCCCCTTCACCCCCACGAAAAGGGCGCCCTCCTGTGGAGCCACTGCGACTGTGCAGGCTAGGAAACGCTACCCCTTCACCCCCACGAAAAGGGAGCCCTCCTGTGGAGCCACTGCGACTGTGCAGGCTAGGGAACGCTACCCGTTAACCCCCACGAAAAGGGAGCCCTCCTGTGCCTAACTGCGACTGTGCTGTCTAGGAAACGCTACCCCTTCACCCCCACGAAAAGGGAGCCCTCCTGTGGAGCCACTGCGACTGTGCAGGCTAGGGAACGCTACCCCTTCACCCCCACGAAAAGGGCGCACTCCTGTGGAGCCGCTGCGACTGTGCAGGCTAGGGAACGCTACCCCTTCGACCCCAAGAAAAGGGCACCCTCCTGTGGCTCCACTGCAACTGTGCAGGCTAGGGCACGCTACCCCTTCACCCCCACGAAAAGGGCGCCCTCCTGTGGCTAACTGCGACTGTGCAGTCTAGGGAACGCTACCCCTTCATCCTAACGAATAGGGCGCCCTTCTGTGGCGCCACTGCGACTGTGCAGGCTAGGAAACGCTACCCCTTCGACCCCAAGAAAAGGGCGCCCTCCTGTGGCGCCACTGCGAATCTGCAGGCTAAGGAACACTACCCCTTTACAACCACGAAAAGGGCTCCCTCCTGTGGCGCCACTGCGACTGTGCAGGCTAGGGAACGCTACCCCTTCACCCCACGAAAAGGGCGCCCTCCTGTGGCGCCACTGAGACTCTGCAGACTAGGGAATGCTACCCCTTCACCCCTACGAAAAGGGCGCCTTCCTGTGGTGCCACTGAGACTGTGCAGGCTAGGGAACGCTACCCCTTCACCCCCACGAAAAGGGAGCCCTCCTGTGGAGCCACTGCGACTGTGCAGGCTAGGGAACGCTACCCGTTAATCCCCACGAAAAGGGAGCCCTCCTGTGCCTAACTGCGACTGTGCTGTCTAGGAAACGCTACCCCTTCACCCCCACGAAAAGGGAGCCCTCCTGTGGAGCCACTGCGACTGTGCAGGCTAGGGAACGCTACCCCTTCACCCCCACGAAAAGGGCGCCCTCCTGTGGAGCCGCTGCGACTGTGCAGGCTAGGGAACGCTACCCCTTCGACCCCAAGAAAAGGGCACCCTCCTGTGGCTCCACTGCAACTGTGCAGGCTAGGGCACGCTACCCCCTTCACCCCCACGAAAAGGGCGCCCTCCTGTGGCTAACTGCGACTGTGCAGTCTAGGGAACGCTACCCCCTTCATCCTAACGAATAGGGCGCCCTCCTGTGGCGCCACTGCGACTGTGCAGGCTAGGAAACGCTACCCCTTCGACCCCAAGAAAAGGGCGCCCTCCTGTGGCGCCACTGCGAATCTGCAGGCTAAGGAACACTACCCCTTTACAACCACGAAAAGGGCTCCCTCCTGTGGCGCCACTGCGACTGTGCAGGCTAGGAAACGCTACCCCTTCACCCCACGAAAAGGGCGCCCTCCTGTGGCGCCACTGCGACTGTGCAGGCTAGGGAACTCTACCCCTTCGACCCCAAGAAAAGGGCACCCTCCTGTGGCTCCACTGCAACTGTGCAGGCTAGGGAACGCTACCCCTTCACCCCCACGAAAGGGGCGCCCTCCTGTGGCTAACTGCAACTGTGCAGGCTAGGGATCGCTACCCCCTTCATCCTAACGAAAAGGGCGCCCTCCTGTGGCGCCACTGCGACTGTGCAGGCTAGGGAACTCTACCCCTTCGACCCCAAGAAAAGGGCACCCTCCTGTGGCTCCACTGCAACTGTGCAGGCTAGGGAACGCTACCCCTTCACCCCCACGAAAGGGGCGCCCTCCTGTGGCTAACTGCAACTGTGCAGGCTAGGGATCGCTACCCCTTCATCCTAACGAAAAGGGCGCCCTCCTGTGGCGCCACTGCGACTGTGCAGGCTAGGGAACGCTACCCTCTCGCCCCCACGAAAAGGGCGCCCTCCTGTGGCGCCACTGCGACTGTGCAGGCTAGGGAACGCTACCCCTTCGCCCCCCACGAAAAGGGCACCGTCCTGTGGCGCCACTGAGACTGTGCAGGCTAGGGAACGCTACCACTTGACCCCCACGAAAAGGGCGCCCTCCTGTGGCGCCACTGAGACTCTGCAGACTAGAGAACGCTACCCCTTCACCCCCACGAAAAGGGCGCCTTCCTGTGGTGCCACTGAGACTGTGCAGGCTAGGAAACGCTACCCCTTCACCCCCACGAAAAGGGCGCCTTCCTGTGGCTCCACTGAGACTCTGCAGGCTAGGGAACGCTACCCCTTCACCCCCACGAAAAGGGCGCCCTCCTGTGGCGCCACTGCGACTGTGCAGGCTAGGGAACTCTACCCCTTCGACCCCAAGAAAAGGGCACCCTCCTGTGGCTCCACTGCAACTGTGCAGGCTAGGGAACGCTACCCCTTCACCCCCACGAAAGGGGCGCCCTCCTGTGGCTAACTGCAACTGTGCAGGCTAGGGATCGCTACCCCTTCATCCTAACGAAAAGGGCGCCCTCCTGTGGCGCCACTGCGACTGTGCAGGCTAGGGAACGCTACCCTCTCGCCCCCACGAAAAGGGCGCCCTCCTGTGGCGCCACTGCGACTGTGCAGGCTAGGGAACGCTACCCCTTCGCCCCCACGAAAACGGCACCGTCCTGTGGCGCCACTGAGACTGTGCAGGCTAGGGAACGCTACCACTTGACCCCCACGAAAAGGGCGCCCTCCTGTGGCGCCACTGAGACTCTGCAGACTAGGGAACGCTACCCCTTCACCCCCACGAAAAGGGCGCCTTCCTGTGGTGCCACTGAGACTGTGCAGGCTAGGGAACGCTACCCCTTCACCCCCACGAAAAGGGCGCCTTCCTGTGGCTCCACTGAGACTCTGCAGGCTAGGGAATGCTACCCCTTCATCCAAACGAATAGGGCGCCCTCCTGTGGCGCCACTGCGACTGTGCAGGCTAGGGAACGCTACCCCTTCACCCCCACGAAAAGTGCGCCCTCCTGTGGAGCCACTGCGACTGTGCAGGCTAGGAAACGCTACCCCTTCGACCCCAAGAAAAGGGCACCCTCCTGTAGCTCCACTGCAACTGTGCAGGCTAGGGCACGCTACCCCTTCACCCCATGAAAAGGGCGCCCTCCTGTGGCTAACTGCGACTGTGCAGGCTAGGGACCGCTACCCCTTCGACCCCAAGAAAAGGGCACCCTCCTGTGGCGCCACTGCGACTGTGCAGGCTAGGGAACGCTACCCCTTCACCCCCACGAAAAGGGCGCCTTCCTGTGGCGCCACTGAAACTCTGCAGGCTAGGGAACGCTACCCCTTTACCCCCAGGAAAAGGGCGCAGTCCTGTGGCGCCACTGCGACTGTGCAGGCTAGGGAACGCTACCCCTTCACCCACACGAAAAGGGCGCCCTCCTCTGGCGCCACTGCGACTGTGCAGGCTAGGAAACGCTACCCCTTCACCCCCACGAAAAGGGCGCCCTCCTGTGGCGCCACTGCAACTTTGTAGGCTAGGGTACGCTACCCCTTCACCCCCACAAAAAGGGCGCCCTCCTCTGGCGCCACTGCGACTGTGCAGGCTAGGGAACGCTCTACCCCTTCACCCCCACGAAAAGGGCGCCCTCCTGTGGCGCCACTGCGACTTTGCACGCTAGGAAACGCTACCCCTTCGCCCCCAAGAAAAGGGCGCCCTCCTGTGGCTCCACTGCAACGGTGCAGGCTAGGGAACGCTACCCCTTCACCCCCACGAAAAGGGCACCCTCCTGTGGCGCCACTGCGACTATGCAGGCTAGGGAACGCTACACCTTCACCCCCACGAAAAGGGCGCCCTCCTGTGGCGCCACTGCGACTGTGCCGGCTAGGGAAGGCTACCCCTTCGCCCTCACGAAAAGGGCGCACCCCTGTGGCTAAACTGAGACTGTGCAGGCTAGGAAACGCTACCCCTTCACCCCCAGGAAAAGGGCGCCCTCCTGTTGCGCCACTGCGACTGTGCAGGCTAGGAAACGCTACCCCTTCACCCCGACGAAAAGGGCGCCCTCCTGTGGCGCCACTGCGACTGTGCAGGGTAGGAAACGCTACCCCTTTACCCCCACGGAAAGGGCGCCCTCCTGTGGCGCCACTGCGACTGTGCAGGCTAGGGAACGCTACCCCTTTGCCCCCACGGAAAGGGCGCCCTCCTGTGGCGCCACTGCGACTGTGCAGGCTAGGGAACGCTACCCCTTTACCCCCACGGAAAGGGCGCCCTCCTGTGGCGCCACTGCGACTGTGCAGGCTAGGGAACGCTACCCCTTTACCCCCACGGAAAGGGCGCCCTCCTGTGGCGCCACTGCGACTGTGCCGGCTAGGGAAGGCTACCCCTTCGCCCTCACGAAAAGGGCGCCCTCCTGTGGCGCAACTGCGACTGTGCCGGCTAGGGAACGCTACCCCTTCGCCCTCACGAAAAGGGCGCCCTCCTGTGGCTCCACTGCGACTATGCAGGCTAGGAAACGCTACCCCTTCACCCCCAGGAAAAGGGCGCCCTCCTGTGGCGCCACTGTGACTGTGCAGGCTAGGAAACGCTACCCCTACGCCCCAACGAAAAGGGCGCCCTCCTGTGGCGCTACTGCGACTGTGCAGGCTAGGGAACGCTACTCCTTTACCCTACCGGAAAGGGCGCCCTCCTGTGGCGCCACTGCGACTCTGCAGGCTAGGGAACGCTACTCCTTCACCCCCACGAAAAAGGCGCCCTCCTGTGGCGCCACTGCGACTCTGCAGGCTAGGGAACGCTACCCATTCACCCCCACGAAAAAGGCGCCCTCCTGTGGCGCCACTGCGACTGTACCGGCTAGGGAACGCTACCCCTTTGCCCCCACGGAAAGGGCGCCCTCCTGTGGCTAAACTGCGACTGTGCAGGCTAGGGAACGCTACCCCTTCACCCCCAGGAAAAGGGCGCCCTCCTGTGGCTAAACTGCGACTGTGCAGGCTAGGGAACGCTACCCCTTCACCCCAGGAAAAGGGCGCCCTCCTGTGGCGCCACTGCGACTGTGCCGGCTACGGAACGCTACCCCTTCGCCCCCACGAAAAGGGCGCCCTCCTGTGGCGGCACTGCGACTGTGCAGGCTACGGAACGCTAACCCTTCGCCCCCATGAAAAGGGCGCCTTCCTGTGGCGCTACTGCGACTGTGCAGGCTGGGGAACGCTACCCCTTCACCCCCACGAAAAGGGCGCCCTCCTGTGGCGCTACTGCGACTGTGCAGGCTGGGGAACGCTACCCCTTCACCCCCACGAAAAGGGCGCCCCCCTGTGGCTAAACTGTGACTGTGCAGGCTAGGGAACGCTACCCCTACACCCCCACGAAAAAGGCGCCCTCTAGTGGCGCCACTGCGACTGTGCAGGCTAGGGAACGCTACCCCTACACCCCCACGAAAAAGGCGCCCTCCTGTGTCGGCATTGCGACTGTGCAGGCTAGGGAACGCTACCCCTTCGCCCCCACGAAAAGGGCGCCCTCCTGTGGCGCCACTGAGACTGTGCAGGCTAGGGAACGCTACCCCTTCGCCCCCACGAAAACGGCGCCCTCCTGTAGCTAAACTGCGACTGTGCAGGCTAGGGAACGCTACCCCTTCGCCCCAACGAAAAGGGCGCCCTCCTGTGGCTAACTGCGACTGTGCAGGCTAGAAATCGCTACCCCTTCATCCTAACGAAAAGGGCGCCCTCCTGTGGCGCCACTGCGACTGTGCAGGCTAGGGAACCCCTTCACCCCCACGAAAAAGGCGCCCTCCTGTGGCTCCACTGCGACTATGCAGGCTAGGGAACGCTACCCCTTCACCCCCACGAAAAGGGCGCCTTCCTGTGGCGCCACTGAGATTCGGCAGGCTAGGGAACGCTACCCCTTCACCCCCAGGAAAAGGGCGCAGTCCTGTGGCGCCACTGCGACTGTGCAGGGTAGGGAACGCTACCCCTTCGCCCCCACGAAAAGGGCACTGTCCTGTGGCGCCACTGAGACTCTGCAGACTAGGGAACGCTACCCCTTCACCTCCACGAAAAGGGCGCCTTCCTGTTGTGCCACTGAGACTGTGCAGGCTAGGGAACGCTACCCCTTCACCCCCACGAAAAGGGCGCCTTCCTGTGGCTCCACTGAGACTCTGCAGGCTAGGGAATGCTACCCCTTCATCCAAACGAATAGGGCGCCCTCCTGTGGCGCCACTGCGACTGTGCAGGCTAGGGAACGCTACCACTTGACCCCCACGAAAAGGGCGCCCTCCTGTGGCGCCTCTGAGACTCTGCAGACTAGGGAACGCTACCCCTTCACCCCCACGAAAAGGGCGCCCTCCTGTGAAGCCACTGCGACTGTGCAGGCTAGGAAACGCTACCCCTTCACCCCCACGAAAAGGGAGCCCTCCTGTGGAGCCACTGCGACTGTGCAGAATAGGGAACGCTACCCGTTAACCCCCACGAAAAGGGAGCCCTCCTGTGCCTAACTGCGACTGTGCAGTCTAGGGAACGCTACGCCTTCATCCTAACAAATAGGGCGCCATCCTGTGGCGCCACTGCGACTGTGCAGGCTAGGGAACGCTACCCCTTCACCCCCACGAAAAGGGCGCCCTCCTGTGAAGCCACTGCGACTGTGCAGGCTAGGAAACGCTACCCCTTCACCCCCACGAAAAGGGAGCCCTCCTGTGGAGCCACTGCGACTGTGCAGGCTAGGGAACGCTACCCGTTAACCCCCACGAAAAGGGAGCCCTCCTGTGCCTAACTGCGACTGTGCTGTCTAGGAAACGCTACCCCTTCGCCCCCACGAAAAGGGCACTGTCCTGTGGCGCCACTGAGACTGTGCAGGCTAGGGAACGCTACCACTTGACCCCCACGAAAAGGGCGCCCTCCTGTGGCGCCACTGAGACTCTGCAGACTAGGGAACGCTACCCCTTCACCTCCACGAAAAGGGCGCCTTCCTGTTGTGCCACTGAGACTGTGCAGGCTAGGGAACGCTACCCCTTCACCCCCACGAAAAGGGCGCCTTCCTGTGGTGCCACTGAGACTGTGCAGGCTAGGGAACGCTACCACTTGACCCCCACGAAAAGGGCGCCCTCCTGTGGCGCCTCTGAGACTCTGCAGACTAGGGAACGCTACCCCTTCACCCCCACGAAAAGGGCGCCCTCCTGTGAAGCCACTGCGACTGTGCAGGCTAGGAAACGCTACCCCTTCACCCCCACGAAAAGGGAGCCCTCCTGTGGAGCCACTGCGACTGTGCAGGATAGGGAACGCTACCCGTTAACCCCCACGAAAAGGGAGCCCTCCTGTGCCTAACTGCGACTGTGCAGTCTAGGGAACGCTACGCCTTCATCCTAACAAATAGGGCGCCCTCCTGTGGCGCCACTGCGACTGTGCAGGCTAGGGAACGCTACCCCTTCACCCCCACGAAAAGGGCGCCTTCCTGTGGTGCCACTGAGACTGTGCAGGCTAGGGAACGCTACCACTTGACCCCCACGAAAAGGGCGCCCTCCTGTGGCGCCTCTGAGACTCTGCAGACTAGGGAACGCTACCCCTTCACCCCCACGAAAAGGGAGCCCTCCTGTGGAGCCACTGCGACTGTGCAGGATAGGGAACGCTACCCGTTAACCCCCACGAAAAGGGAGCCCTCCTGTGCCTAACTGCGACTGTGCAGTCTAGGGAACGCTACGCCTTCATCCTAACAAATAGGGCGCCATCCTGTGGCGCCACTGCGACTGTGCAGGCTAGGGAACGCTACCCCTTCACCCCCACGAAAAGGGCGCCCTCCTGTGAAGCCACTGCGACTGTGCAGGCTAGGAAACGCTACCCCTTCACCCCCACGAAAAGGGAGCCCTCCTGTGGAGCCACTGCGACTGTGCAGGCTAGGGAACGCTACCCGTTAACCCCCACGAAAAGGGAGCCCTCCTGTTCCTAACTGCGACTGTGCAGTCTAGGGAACGCTACGCCTTCATCCTAACAAATAGGGCGCCCTCCTGTGGAGCCACTGCGACTGTGCAGGCTAGGAAACGCTACCCCTTCGACCCCAAGAAAAGGGCACCCTCCTGTGGCTCCACTGCAACTGTGCAGGCTAGGGATCGCTACCCCCTTTATCCTAACGAAAAGGGCGCCCTCTTGTGGCGCCACTGCGACTGTGCAGGCTAGGGAACCCCTTCACCCCCAGGAAAAAGGCGCCTTCCTGTGGCGCCACTGAGATTCGGCAGGCTAGGGAACGCTACCCCCTTCACCCCCAGGAAAAGGGCGCAGTCCTGTGGCGCCACTGCGACTGTGCAGGCTAGGGAACACTACCCTTTCGCCCCCACGAAAAAGGCGCCCTCCTGTGGAGCAACTGCGACTGTGCAGGCTAGGGAACGCTACCCCTTCGCCCCAACGAAAAGGGCGCCCTCCTGTGGCGCCACTGCGACTTTGTAGGCTAGGGAACGCTACCCCTTCAACCCCACGAAAAGGGCGCCCTCCTGTGGCGCCACTGCGATTGTGCAGGCTAGGGAACGCTACCCGTTAACCCCCACGAAAAGCGTGCCCTCCTGTGGCGCCACTGCGACTATGCAGGCTAGGGAACGCTACCCCTTCACCCCCACGAAAAGGGCGCCCTCCTGCGGCGCCACTGCGACTGTGCAGACTAGGAAACGCTACCCCTTCACCCCCACGAAAAGGGCGCCCTCCTGTGGCGCCACTGCGACTGTGCAGGCTAAGGAACGCTACCCCTTTACAACCACGAAAAGGGCTCCCTCCTGTGGCGCCACTGCGACTGTGCAGGCTAGGGAACGCTACCCCTTCACCCCCACGAAAAGGGCGCCCTCCTGTGGCGCCACTGCGACTGTGCAGGCTAGGGAACTCTACCCCTTCGACCCCAAGAAAAGGGCACCCTCCTGTGGCTCCACTGCAACTGTGCAGGCTAGGGAACGCTACCCCTTCACCCCCACGAAAAGGGCGCCCTCCTGTGGCTAACTGCAACTGTGCAGGCTAGGGATCGCTACCCCTTCATCATAACGAAAAGGGCGCTCTCCTGTGGCTGCACTGCGACTGTGCAGGATAGGGAACCCCTTCACCCCCACGAAAAAGGCGCCCTCCTGTGGAGCCACTGCGACTATGCAGGCTAGGGAACGCTACCCCTTCACCCCCACAAAAAGGGCACCTTCCTGTGGCGCCACTGAGATTCTGCAGGCTAGGGAACGCTACCCCCTTTACCCCCAGGAAAAGGGCGCAGTCCTGTGGCGCCACTGCGACTGTGCAGGCTAGGGAACGCTACCCCTTCACCCACACGAAAAGGGCGCCCTCCTCTGGCGCCACTGCGACTGTGCAGGCTAGGAAACGCTACCCCCTTCACCCCCACGAAAAGGGCGCCCTCCTGTGGCGCCACTGCGACTTTGTAGGCTAGGGAACGCTACCCCTTCACCCCCAGGAAAAGGGCGCCCTCCTGTGGCGCCACTGCGACTGTGCAGGCTAGGGAACGCTACCCCTTCACCCCCACGAAAAGGGCGCCCTCCTGTGGCTCCACTGCAACGGTGCAGGCTAGGGAACGCTACCCCTTCACCCCCACGAAAAGGGCGCCCTCCTGTGGCGCCACTGCGACTTTGTAGGCTAGGGAACGCTACCCCTTCACCCCCACCAAAAGGGCACCCTCCTGTGGCGCCACTGCGACTGTGCAGGCTAGGGAACGCTACCCCTTCGCCCCCAAGAAAAGGGCGCCCTCCTGTGGCTCCACTGCAACGGTGCAGGCTAGGGAACGCTACACCTTCACCCCCACGAAAAGGGCGCCCTCCTGTGGCGCCACTGCGACTGTGCCGGCTAGGGAAGGCTACCCCTTCGCCCTCACGAAAAGGGCGCCCCCCTGTGGCTAAACTGCGACTGTGCAGGCTAGGAAACGCTACCCCTTCACCCCCAGGAAAAGGGCGCCCTCCTGTTGCGCCACTGCGACTGTGCAGGCTAGGAAACGCTACCCCTTCACCCCCACGAAAAGGGCGCCCTCCTGTGGCGCCACTGAGACTCTGCAGGCTAGGGAACGCTACCCCTTCGCCCCCACGAAAAGGGCGCCCTCCTGTGGCGCAACTGCGACTGTGCCGGCTAGGGAAGGCTACCACTTCGCCCTCACGAAAAGGGCGCCCTCCTGTGGCTCCACTGCGACTATGCAGGCTAGGAAACGCTACCCCTTCACCCCCAGGAAAAGGGCGCCCCCCTGTTGCGCCACTGTGACCGTGCCGGCTCGGGAACGCTACCCCCTTCGCCCCCACGAAAAGGGCGCCCTCCTGTGGCGCCACTGCGACTCTGCAGGCTAGGGAACGCTACCCCTTTACCCCCACGGAAAGGGCGCCCTCCTGTGGCGCTACTGCGACTCTTCAGGCTAGGGAACGCTACTCCTTCACCCGCACGAAAAGGGTGCCCTCCTGTGGCGCCACTGCGACTCTGCAGGCTAGGGAACGCTACCCATTCACCCCCACGAAAAAGGCGCCCTCCTGTGGCGCCACTACGACTGTGCCGGCTAGGGAACGCTACCCCTTCGCCCCCACGAAAAGGGCGCCCTCCTGTGGCTAAACTGCGACTGTGCAGGCTAGGGAACGCTACCCCCTTCACCCCCAGGAAAAGGGCGCCCTCCTGTGGCTAAACTGCGACTGTGCAGGCTAGGGAACGCTACCCCTTCACCCCCACGAAAAGGGCGCCTTCCTGTGGCGCCACTGAGATTCTGCAGGCTAGGGAACGCTACCCCTTCCCCCCCAGGAAAAGGGCGCAGTCCTGTGGCGCCACTGCAACTGTGCCGGCTAGGGAACGCTACCCCCGTCTCCCCCACGAAAAGGGCGCCCTCCTGTGGCGCCACTGCGACTGTGCAGGCTAGGGAACGCTACCCCTTTACCCCCACGGAAAGGGCGCCCTCCTGTGGCGCCACAGCGACTGTGCAGGCTAGGGAACGCTACCCCTTCGCCCCCACGAAAAGGGCGCCCTCCTGTGGCGCAACTGCGACTGTGCCGGCTAGGGAAGGCTACCCCTTCGCCCTCACGAAAAGGGCGCCCTCCTGTGGCTCCACTGCGACTATGCAGGCTAGGAAACGCTACCCCTTCACCCCCAGGAAAAGGGCGCCCTCCTGTGGCGCCACTGCGACTGTGCAGGCTAGGAAACGCTACCCCTTCACCCCCACGAAAAGGGCGCCTTCCTGTGGCGCCACTGAGATTCGGCAGGCTAGGGAACGCTACCCCTTCACCCCCAGGAAAAGGGCGCAGTCCTGTGGCGCCACTGCGACTGTGCAGGCTAGGGAACGCTACCCCTTCGCCCCCACGAAAAGGGCACTGTCCTGTGGCGCCACTGAGACTGTGCAGGCTAGGGAACGCTACCACTTGACCCCCACGGAAAGGTCGCCCTCCTGTGGCGCCACTGAGACTCTGCAGGCTAGGGAACGCTACCCCTTCGCCCCCACGAAAAGGGCGCCCTCCTGTGGCGCAACTGCGACTGTGCCGGCTAGGGAAGGCTACCACTTCGCCCTCACGAAAAGGGCGCCCTCCTGTGGCTCCACTGCGACTATGCAGGCTAGGAAACGCTACCGCTTCACCCCCAGGAAAAGGGCGCCCTCCTGTGGCGCCACTGCGACTGTGCAGCCTAGGGAACGCTACCCCTTTACCCCCACGGAAAGGCCGCCCTCCTGTGGCACTACTGCGACTCTTCAGGCTAGGGAACGCTACTCCTTCACCCGCACGAAAAGGGTGCCCTCCTGTGGCGCCACTGCGACTCTGCAGGCTAGGGAACGCTACCCATTCACCCCCACGAAAAAGGCGCCCTCCTGTGGCGCCACTACGACTGTGCCGGCTAGGGAACGCTACCCCTTCGCCCTCACGAAAAGGGCGGCCTCCTGTGGCTCAACTGCGACTATGCAGGCTAGGAAACGCTACCCCCTTCACCCCCAGGAAAAGGGCGCCCTCCTGTGTCGCCACTGCGACTGTGCAGGCTAGGAAACGCTACCCCTACGCCCCAACGAAAAGGGCGCCCTCCTGTGGCACCACTGCGACTGTGCAGGCTAGGGAACGCTACCCCTTTACCCTACCGGAAAGGGCGCCCTCCTGTGGCGCTACTGCGACTCTTCAGGCTAGGGAACGCTACTCCTTCACCCCCACGAAAAGGGCGCCCTCCTGTGGCGCCACTGCGACTCTGCAGGCTAGGGAACGCTACCCATTCACCCCCACGAAAAAGGCGCCCTCCTGTGGCGCCACTGCGACTGTACCGGCTAGGGAACGCTACCCCTTCGCCCCCAAGAAAAAGGCGCCCTCCTGTGGCTAAACTGCGACTGTGCAGGCTAGGGAACGCTACCCCTTCACCCCCAGGAAAAGGGCGCCCTCCTGTGGCTAAACTGCGACTGTGCAGGCTAGGGAACGCTACCCCTTCACCCCAGGAAAAGGGCGCCCTCCTGTGGCGCCACTGCGACTCTGCCGGCTACGGAACGCTACCCCTTCGCCCCCACGAAAAGGGCGCCCTCCCTGTGGCGGCACTGCGACTGTGCAGGCTACGGAACGCTAACCCTTCGCCCCCATGAAAAGGGCGCCTTCCTGTGGCGCCACTGCGACTGTGCAGGCTAGGGAACGCTACCCCCTTTACCCCCACGAAAGGGCGCCCTCCTGTGGCGCTACTGCGACTGTGCAGGCTGGGGAACGCTACCCCCTTCACCCCCACGAAAAGGGCGCCCCCCTGTGGCTAAACTGTGACTGTGCAGGCTAGGGAACGCTACCCCGCTTCACCCCCACGAAAAGGGCGCCCTCTAGTGGCGCCACTGCGACTCTGCAGGCTAGGGAACGCTACCCCCTACACCCCCACGAAAAAGGCGCCCTCCTGTGGCGCCACTGCGACTGTGCCAGCTAGGGAACGCTACCCCTTCGCCCCCACGAAAAAGGCGCCCTCCTGTGGCGCCACTGCGACTGTGCCAGCTAGGGAACGCTACCCCCTTCGCCCCCACGAAAAAGCGCCCTCCTGTGGCGCCACTGCGACTGTGCCAGCTAGGGAACGCTACCCCTTCGCCCCCAAGAAAAGGGCGCCCTCCTGTGGCTAAACTGCGACTGTGCAGGCTAGGGAACGCTACCCCTTCGCCCCCACGAAAAAGGCGCCCTCCTGTGTCGGCATTGCGACTGTGCAGGCTAGGGAACGCTACCCCTTCGCCCCCCACGAAAAGGGCGCCCTCCTGTGGCGCCACTGAGACTGTGCAGGCTAGGGAACGCTACCCCCTTCACCCCCACGAAAAAGGCGCCCTCCTGTGGCGCCACTGCGACTGTGCCAGCTAGGGAACGCTACCCCCCCCTTCGCCCCCAAGAAAAGGGCGCCCTCCTGTGGCTAAACTGCGACTGTGCAGGCTAGGGAACGCTACCCCCTTCGCCCCCACGAAAAAGGCGCCCTCCTGTGTCGGCATTGCGACTGTGCAGGCTAGGGAACGCTACCCCCCTTCGCCCCCACGAAAAGGGCGCCCTCCTGTGGCGCCACTGAGACTGTGCAGGCTAGGGAACGCTACCCCTTCACCTCCACGAAAACGGCGCCCTCCTGTAGTTAAACTGCGACTGTGCAGGCTAGGGAACGCTACCCCTTCGCCCCACACGAAAAGGGCGCCCTCCTGTGGCTAACTGCGACTGTGCAGGCTAGGGATCGCTACCCCCTTCATCCTAACGAAAAGGGCGCCCTCCTGTGGCGCCACTGCGACTGTGCAGGCTAGGGAACCCCTTCACCCCCCACGAAAAAGGCGCCCTCCCTGTGGCTCCACTGCGACTATGCAGGCTAGGGAACGCTACCCCCTTCACCCCCACGAAAAGGGCGCAGTCCTGTGGCGCCACTGCGACTGTGCAGGCTAGGGAACGCTACCCCCTTCGCCCCCACGAAAAGGGCACTGTCCTGTGGCGCCACTGAGACTGTGCAGGCTAGGAAACGCTACCCCTTCACCCCCAGGAAAAGGGCGCAGTCCTGTGGCGCCACTGAGACTGTGCAGGCTAGGGAACGCTACCACTTGACCCCCACGAAAAGGGCGCCCTCCTGTGGCGCCACTGAGACTCTGCAGACTAGGGAACGCTACCCCTTCACCCCCACGAAAAGGGCGCCTTCCTGTTGTGCCACTGAGACTGTGCAGGCTAGGGAACGCTACCCCCTTCACCCCCACGAAAAGGGCGCCTTCCTGTGGCTCCACTGAGACTCTGCAGGCTAGGGAATGCTACCTCTTCATCCAAACGAATAGGGCGCCCTCCTGTGGCGCCACTGCGACTGTGCAGGCTAGGGAACGCTACCCCCTTCACCCCCACGAAAAAGGCGCCCTCCTGTCGTGCCACTGCGACTGTGCAGGCTAGGGAACGCTACCCCTTCACCCCCACGAAAAGGGCGCCTTCCTGTCGTGCCACTGAGACTGTGCAGGCTAGGGAACGCTACCCCTTCACCCCCAGGAAAAGGGCGCAGTCCTGTGGCGCCACTGAGGACTGTGCAGGCTAGGGAACGCTACCACTTGACCCCCACGAAAAGGGCGCCCTCCTGTGGCGCCACTGAGACTCTGCAGACTAGGGAACGCTACCCCCCTTCACCCCCACGAAAAGGGCGCCCTCCTGTGAAGCCACTGCGACTGTGCAGGCTAGGAAACGCTACCCCTTCACCCCCACGAAAAGGGAGCCCTCCTGTGGAGCCACTGCGACTGTGCAGGATAGGGAACGCTACCCGTTAACCCCCCACGAAAAGGGAGCCCTCCTGTGCCTAACTGCGACTTTGCAGGCTAGGGAACGCTACCCCTTCGACCCCAAGAAAAGGGGCACCCTCCTGTGGCTCCCACTGCAACTGTGCAGGCTAGGGATCGCTACCCCTTTATCCTAACGAAAAGGGCGCCCTCTTGTGGCGCCACTGCGACTGTGCAGGCTAGGGAACCCCTTCACCCCCACGAAAAAGGCGCCTTCCTGTGGCGCCACTGCGACTGTGCAGGCTAGGGAACGCTACCCGTTAACCCCCACGAAAAGCGTGCCCTCCTGTGGCGCCACTGCGACTGTGCAGGCTAGGGAACGCTACCCCTTCGCCCCCACGAAAAGGGCACTGTCCTGTGGCGCCACTGAGACTGTGCAGGCTAGGGAACGCTACCCCTTCGCCCCCACGAAAAGGGCACTGTCCTGTGGCGCCACTGAGACTGTGCAGGCTAGGGAACGCTACCCCTTCGCCCCCACGAAAAGGGCACTGTCCTGTGGCGCCACTGAGACTGTGCAGGCTAGGGAACGCTACCCCTTCACCCCCAGGAAAAGGGCGCAGTCCTGTGGCGCCACTGAGACTGTGCAGGCTAGGGAACGCTACCCCCTTCACCCCCAGGAAAAGGGCGCAGTCCTGTGGCGCCACTGAGACTGTGCAGGCTAGGGAACGCTACCCCTTCACCCCCAGGAAAAGGGCGCAGTCCTGTGGCGCCACTGAGACTGTGCAGGCTAGGGAACGCTACCCCTTCGCCCCCACGAAAAGGGCACTGTCCTGTGGCGCCACTGAGACTGTGCAGGCTAGGGAACGCTACCCCCTTCACCCCCAGGAAAAGGGCGCAGTCCTGTGGCGCCACTGAGACTGTGCAGGCTAGGGAACGCTACCCCCTTCGCCCCCACGAAAAGGGCACTGTCCTGTGGCGCCACTGCGACTGTGCAGGCTAGGGAACGCTACCCCTTCGCCCCCCACGAAAAGGGCACTGTCCTGTGGCGCCACTGAGACTGTGCAGGCTAGGGAACGCTACCCCCTTCACCCCCAGGAAAAGGGCGCAGTCCTGTGGCGCCACTGAGACTGTGCAGGCTAGGGAACGCTACCACTTGACCCCCACGAAAAGGGCGCCCCTCCTGTGGCGCCACTGAGACTCTGCAGACTAGGGAACGCTACCCCTTCACCCCCACGAAAAGGGCGCCCTCCTGTGAAGCCACTGCGACTGTGCAGGCTAGGAAACGCTACCCCTTCACCCCCCACGAAAAGGGAGCCCTCCTGTGGAGCCACTGCGACTGTGCAGGATAGGGAACGCTACCCCTTCACCCCCACGAAAAGGGAGCCCTCCTGTGCCTAACTGCGACTTTGCAGGCTAGGGAACGCTACCCCTTCGACCCCCAAGAAAAGGGCACCCTCCTGTGGCTCCACTGCAACTGTGCAGGCTAGGGATCGCTACCCCTTTATCCTAACGAAAAGGGCGCCCTCTTGTGGCGCCACTGCGACTGTGCAGGCTAGGGAACCCCTTCACCCCCACGGAAAAAGGCGCCTTCCTGTGGCGCCACTGCGACTGTGCAGGCTAGGGAACGCTACCCGTTAACCCCCCACGAAAAGCGTGCCCTCCTGTGGCGCCACTGCGACTGTGCAGGCTAGGGAACGCTACCCCTTCACCCCCAGGAAAAGGGCGCAGTCCCTGTGGCGCCACTGCGACTGTGCAGGCTAGGGAACAGCTACCCCCCTTCGCCCCCCACGAAAAGGGCACTGTCCTGTGGCGCCACTGAGACTGTGCAGGCTAGGGAACGCTACCCCCTTCACCCCCAGGAAAAGGGCGCAGTCCTGTGGCGCCACTGAGACTGTGCAGGCTAGGGAAACGCTACCCCCTTCACCCCGACGAAAAGGGCGCCCTCCTCTGGCGCCACTGCGACTGTGCAGGCTAGGAAACGCTACCCCCTTCACCCCCACGAAAAGGGCGCCCTCCTGTGGCGCCACTGCGACTGTGCAGACTAGGAAAACGCTACCCCCTTTACCCCCACGGAAAGGGCGCCCTCCTGTGGCGCCACTGCGACTGTGCAGACTAGGAAACGCTACCCCTTCACCCCCAGGAAAAGGGCGCCCTCCTGTTGCGCCACTGCGACTCTGCAGGCTAGGGAACGCTACCCCTTCACCCCGACGAAAAGGGCGCCCTCCTCTGGCGCCACTGCGACTGTGCAGGCTAGGAAACGCTACCCCTTCACCCCCACGAAAAGGGCGCCCTCCTCTGGCGCCACTGCGACTGTGCAGACTAGGAAACGCTACCCCTTCACCCCCAGGAAAAGGGCGCAGTCCTGTGGCGCCACTGAGACTGTGCAGGCTAGGGAACGCTACCCCCTTCACCCCGACGAAAAGGGCGCCCTCCTCTGGCGCCACTGCGACTGTGCAGGCTAGGAAACGCTACCCCCTTCACCCCCACGAAAAGGGCGCCCTCCTGTGGCGCCACTGCGACTGTGCAGACTAGGAAACGCTACCCCCTTTACCCCCACGGAAAGGGCGCCCTCCTGTGGCGCCACTGCGACTGTGCAGACTAGGAAACGCTACCCCTTCACCCCCAGGAAAAGGGCGCCCTCCTGTTGCGCCACTGCGACTCTGCAGCGCTAGGGAACGCTACCCCCCTTCACCCCGACGAAAAGGGCGCCCTCCTCTGGCGCCACTGCGACTGTGCAGGCTAGGAAACGCTACCCCTTCACCCCCACGAAAAGGGCGCCCTCCTCTGGCGCCACTGCGACTGTGCAGACTAGGAAACGCTACCCCCTTCACCCCCAGGAAAAGGGCGCCCTCCTGTGGCGCCACTGCGACTGTGCAGGCTAGGGAACGCTACCCCTTTACCCCCACGGAAAGGGCGCCCTCCTGTTGCGCCACTCGCGACTGTGCAGGCTAGGGAACGCTACCCCTTCACCCCGACGAAAAGGGTGCCCTCCTTTGGCGCCACTGCGACTGTGCAGGCTAGGGAACGCTACCCCTTCACCCCCACGAAAAGGGCGCCCTCCTGTGGCGCCACTGCGACTGTGCAGGCTAGGAAACGCTACCCCCTTCACCCCCAGGAAAAGGGCGCCCCTCCTGTGGCGCCACTGCGACTGTGCAGGCTAGGGAACGCTACCCCCTTTACCCCCACGGAAAGGGCGCCCTCCTGTGGCGCCACTGCGACTGTGCAGGCTAGGAAACGCTACCCCCTTCACCCCCACGAAAAGGGCGCCCTCCTCTGGCGCCACTGCGACTGTGCAGGCTAGGAAACGCTACCCCTTCACCCCCACGAAAAGGGCGCCCTCCTGTGGCGCCACTGCGACTGTGCAGGCTAGGGAACGCTACCCCTTTACCCCCAGGGAAAGGGCGCCCTCCTGTTGCGCCACTGCGACTCTGCAGGCTAGGGAACGCTACCCCCTTCGCCCCCCACGAAAAGGGCGCCCTCCTCTGGCGCCACTGCGACCGTGCCGGCTAGGGAACGCTACCCCCTTCGCCCCCATGAAAAGGGCGCCCTCCTGTGGCGCCACTGCGACTGTGCAGGCTAGGGAACGCTACCCCTTTACCCCCCACGAAAAGGGCGCCCTCCTGTGGCTAAACTGCGACTGTGCAGGCTAGGGAACGCTACCCCCCTTCGCCCCCCACGAAAAGGGCGCCCTCCTGTTGCGCCACTGTGACCGTGCCGGCTAGGGAACGCTACCCCTTCGCCCCCATGAAAAGGGCGCCCTCCTGTGGCGCCACTGCGACTGTGCAGGCTAGGGAACGCTACCCCCCTTCACCCCCACGAAAAGGGCGGCCCTCCTGTGGCTAAACTGCGACTGTGCAGGCTAGGGAACGCTACCCCTTCACCCCCAGGAAAAGGGCGCCCTCCTGTGGCTAAACTGCGACTGTGCAGGCTAGGGAACGCTACCCCTTCACCCCAGGAAAAGGGCGCCCTCCTGTGGCGCCACTGCAACTCTGCCGGCTAGGGAACGCTACCCCCTTCGCCCCCACGAAAAGGGCGCCCTCCTGTGGCGCCACTGCGACTGTGCAGGCTACGGAACGCTATCCCTTCGCCCCCACGAAAAGGGCGCCTTCCTGTGGCGCCACTGCGACTGTGCAGGCTAGGGAACGCTACCCCCTTCGCCCCCAAGAAAAGGGCGCCCTCCTGTGGCGCTACTGCGACTCTTCAGGCTAGGGAACACTACTCCTTCACCCGCACGGAAAGGGTGCCCTCCTGTGGCGCCACTGCGACTCTGCAGGCTAGGGAACGCTACCCATTCACACCCCACGAAAAAGGCGCCCTCCTGTGGCGCCACTACGACTGTGCCAGCTAGGGAACGCTACCCCCTTCGCCCCCACGAAAAGGGCGCCCTCCTGTGGCTAAACTGCGACTGTGCAGGCTAGGGAACGCTACCCCTTCACCCCCAGGAAAAGGGCGCCCTCCTGTGGCTAAACTGCGACTGTGCAGGCTAGGGAACGCTACCCCCTTCACCCCCAGGAAAAGGGCGCCCTCCTGTGGCGGCCACTGCAACTGTGCCGGCTAGGGAACGCTACCCCTTCGCCCCCACGAAAAGGGCGCCCTCCTGTGGCGCCACTGCGACTCTGCAGGCTGGGGAACGCTAACCCCTTCACCCCCACGAAAAGGGCGCCCTCCTGTGGCGTCACCGCGACTCTGCAGGCTAGGGAACGCTACCCCTTCACCCCCACGAAAAGGGC